>QLOK01042438.1:0-35320 GCA_003313805.1 Tricholoma flavovirens
CCATGAGTGAATCATTGACATCACACCCAGTCCTGAGCGTGATGCAATAATTGTGGAGGTATTCATGGGCACATCCTCAAAGCCAGTTGATGACCTTTCCCTCGACAAGCTAGGATTGCTCGATGAGGACAAGCCCAAGGGCAATTCTTCTAGGATGTAGATCATTCTGTTTTACCCAAAAATGACGGCTGCCTTCAGCCATCGGCTGAAGCCAAAAGGGGAGGGTGTGGTGATCCTGGACAATCATTTATTATTGTTATAATTTCCTTTCAACGCCTTTAGACTGGCCCTTATAAGGGACCAGTCTTATGTAATTACAATCTATCTTTTTACACTTTACATCAACTTACATGAAAATATATATGTTGTTCGTGTTCTGGTTGTGTGAAGTCTCGAAAGACCCCTCATGACTCACAACAGCCTGGGCACAGATGTCTGTAATACATCATGGTGAGGAATGGGTTGGGTGTTCCACTCAGTTTCAAATCCTTCATTCAAAATGTCATAGAAGGTCTGCACATTGAATCCCATTGTTGTAATGAATGCTCAATCACTCTGACTAGCATAAAGGCTTTGCCAAGGGGAAGACTCTTGTGGGTTGGGAAGAAGCTCTGGTCATGTCAGGTAGGCCTGCTGAGAAGAGTGTCTTTCTGAGCGAAGGCAACTTGATTCCTCCACACTCCCATAAATCAATATACCAGCTGTGACAGCCCGCTCAACTTCATCTTCATTGTCCTCGACCTCCTGCTCCTCCTCAAGTAACATTTGCACCATTAGCTGTGCCTGTAAATCATCCATCGCAGGCCCAGTATCGGGAGAACTTAGAGGCGTGTCAGATTATCGATGATCGTCCGCGCTTATGTCGAGCTTATCTAACCTGGCTTATTGTCAGTTTACAACTTTACAGATTAGGTCTGTGGTCTGGAATGGTGTAATATCCTAGATACAGATGTTACCTAACTCCGCCAGGAACATATCTGAAGAAGTGTTTGAAGTTATAGATCCCTGCGGAAAGTCATCCAGTGTCTGACCCCTCTTCACATTTAGTTTATGATAGTATGGCAAGGCCAGATAAAATCTTATCTACTGATTGCGGAGTGCTAATTGTTGATCAACTCTGTCTAATAGTCATACCGGACCCCTGCCGATTTCTAGATGATATACATAAGCAGCAGGCCATTCTGTGCAAGCATCGCTTCACTCCAGTTTCCTTGCTACGCCCAGCCCTAGTAAATCCTGCGGTGGCAACTCAAGCGCGTCGTCGTTTACAGTTTAAAACAAGGACGTCCAGTACACTGTTGCGTCCTCTTCCCGTAACTTTCCTAGCGCTCTCTCGATTACTTCCAGCGGAGGGTCAGTGTTTAGGGGTGTCGTGTCGTGTCGGTTTTGATATCTGTTGAAGATCCACAAAAGGTATTTTTAAGAGAATTTTTTGAAGCTAGGTGTTTGAAAAGGGCTGCTAACGCAACAGAGAACGGATCAGGGGGAAGCGGTATACTGGTGGATCTAGTAGTGACGGGTTTGACGATGTAATGGATGATGACGAGGAAGAGGAGGATGACGATGATATTATACAAGACGATTATTATGCAACACACTGTAACGGTCCGTGCGGTGTGTTACACATATGACAATTTTATGCTCAAAGGTTTTAGATGCTGGCGGTTTGCCGCCTGATTCAACGTCATCATCCGCGTTACAGTCCATGACACCAGTCGATCTTAAAGCCTAATGCACAACAAGAGCTGCTGTAGTGGATTTTCCACCGGAAGATTTGTTTAGTTGGACTGATTTGGAAGAACTGGACGATCGTTCCATATACGATGAAGATATTGAGATGATCAGTTGAAGCCATTCAAAATGGTGTGTACCTGGGTAGTCTTGATTATTGGAAGTTATTAAAGAACTTGCGGTTCTCCCTGAAGATAATACAATGCGACGGCCAAGTCGCGGTCCCCACAAAACATCTTAATTCTATTCAGCACTAGCACTATTGGGTAGTAGCTACCTGGCTACCAGGAATTAGCTACTCAAAACATGTTTGAAATAAAATATTTGCAATGCTATTCAAGTTCGGAAATCTCTGCATGCGATGTTGAACTTCAAGTTGATGCCGCGCAAAAGTCGCACGTGAAATTCTCTACTACTTAGTCCAGGCTTGCTGGCACTGGCAGGCTAGCCGTAAGTCCCTGCCTACTTGAACGTCATGGTGCGTATATTTTTCCTGTCAACGCGTACTTTTAACAAATTCACCTCAGAGCAGTGAGGCACCCGCAGGTGACGAGATCCGTGGATCTGCAGCTGAATCCGCTAAATCGTTCATTTCCGGTGGTTTTGGTGGCATTTGCGCCGTGCTCGTTGGTTAGTCCACTCGCCCTATAGTTTGCAGATGTTGATTACCGATTCTCGAAGGTCATCCGTTTGACTTGACCAAGACAAGGATACAGACCGCTGTGCCTGGCGTTTACACTGGGCCGCTTGATGTCGTGAAGAAGACCTTGGCACGGGATGGAATTTCGGGGTGCGTTATTGTCAATATGAACTGGTGTACTCCTTTCGCCTATGCTTCGCGACAGTATGTACCGCGGTATGATCCCACCTCTATTGGGTGTAACACCTATTTTTGCGGTATCCTTTTGGGTAGGCCACTCCGACCTCTTTTAACAAACATCTGAAGCATGGTCCAAACTTTAGGCGTATGACCTATCCAAACAAATCATCCTGGCTTTGACACCTCAACGGAGCACACAAACGTTGTCTATCGCAGAGCTGGCGACAGCTGGATTCCTGTCTGCCGTTCCAACTACACTAGTTACGGCTCCGGTTGAAAGAGCAAAAGTATTACTCCAAGTTAGTTTCAAACCTATATCCGTCGTTCCACGTTTGGTGACATAAGAATTAGGTTCAAGGTCAGGGAGGTACAGATCAGAAATACAAGGGCGTTGTAGATGTGATGCGTCATTTGTACAAAGAGGGTGGTACACGGAGCATCTTTCGTGGAACGACAGCCACCCTTGCCCGTGACGGTCCAGGCAGTGCCGCGTAAGCTGAATGAACGGAAGCCAGAACACAAACTGATCGAGGTTCTAGATACTTCGCAGCATACGAAGTGACGAAGAAATCCTTAACACCCGCTGGTTCTTCACCCGCTGACCTGAATCTTGGGGTTGTCATTTTGGCGGGTGGTACAGCAGGTGTCGCCATGTGGGCATTAGCAATCCCTCCAGACGTACGTTGCAAACATTTCTCCCGTCATTAAATCAGCTACAGTAACTTTGACCATTTTCTCCTCAGGTTCTGAAATCGAGAATTCAATCAGCGCCCTCGGGTACATACTCGGGCATACTGGACTGCGCACGAAAAACAATAGCTCAGGATGGGTTTCGCGCGCTGTGGAAAGGGTTCGGACCTGCAATGGCACGGGTTAGTACTGTCCATACGTTGAATATTGGACTTGCTGTTCAGCTTTTGATTCTTAGGCTTTCCCGGCAAACGCGGCCACATTCGTACGCGAGAATAATCTTTCTTGTGATGCCTTCTGACGTATCCTGTTTACAGCTTGGGGTCGAGGCCTCTAGAAATCTAATGAATAGATTACTGTAAAGTGAAACCTGGCTCAGCGGAGAAGGACAACATTGTAATTGATACAATCATAGATGTAATCCAGAGCGTATACATTAACATCAGACCAGAGTTCGTAGAAAAATCCCGACGTTTGAACTTTCTGCCCACGATGGGCACAACGTAGCTCTAGCTCGATATCAAAATTTGTATTCGATTGGATTAACTGGCTCTACTATTCTCAGTCAATGGCATGTGGTAATAAGTACAATGTAAAAATTTATTTCCAGCTAGGCGGGATTTTCGTCACTACATCTGCCCAATTCGCAAGACGACCTTCTTCCCATGTTTCCAGATACGACAGTCCGGAGCTCCCCCTGCGACCCTCCTCGATCCTCAGGCGCTTCTCAGCGTCACACCAGAACAGAACCCAAGAACCCATCCTGATATGGCCGGAGCTACGTTCAAAATACCATTTATTGATGGGATTGTTAGATCGGCTACGCCACACCAAGTCCTGGCCTTCCCCCTTGCCCTCTTTTCCCCCGTTAGGGTTGGCAGAAAATGGGTGGCCCAGGCCATATGTCTCATCATGAAGTGCAACCCATAAAAAGTCGACGGTACCGTCACCCTGATGGCTCGGTAACACGGCGAATTTGTCAAGGTAAGTGATGGGCGTAGGCGACCTGGGACAAGACTCCTGCGTCACAATTGCTGCGCCAGCATAGTCGCCGGCTACGATAACAAAATCGAGAGATTTCTCCAAGCGGAGGTAGAAGGATGGATCATCCAAAGTTTTTCCAAAGGACTGCTCTAGAAGAGCATTCAGCTTTGGCTTATCGATATCTACAGTAGATCGAAGAACTTGTATGGGAAGACCACGTCGCAACAGCGTTGGCGTACTTGGAGTGAGCTTGCGATTCCCCTGTAGCAATGCGTGAGGCAAACTGGAACTGACGGCGGGCTTGTTCGTGATCAGATTTCCTATCAGCGAACTTGAGGACCTGTGAGAAACCATGATAGCCGAGGCAGTGGGAGGCATGTATGAGAGGCAGGTGCGGGCGAGCGATAAATTTGGGAGGGCCGTTGGATTAGTATGTCTCCAAGGTTCGTGAAACGTATTGTGAATATAGTCATACTCTGATTCAAGGTTTATAAGAAGATGGGGGTAGCCAGAGCGGGCATATGATGGAACACCCCCTTCGCGATTGATAATCATCAGACGAAGTGGAGTGAGATCTATGTCATCAGAGATCTCGTATCCATCTTGGAGGCCGCGTTTGTGGGCGGAAGCCTCTCCCATTCCACGAGCCAGACCCGCAATGACATCGTTGGAGTCTATACGGATGGAGCGACAGAAGGAATCTAGTGCAAATGGAGCGATGACTGGGATTTCCCCGGACTGCAATGCGGAGTGAATGGGGACCAAATCGGAGGGAAATGTATGAGATTCTGGGGGAACAACGTCATGTACCCTAGTAGTTGATTCATCTCCAAGTCTTGGTCCAAGCCGTACAATTGAACCTAGAACAGGTCGAGCTCGAGAACCATGCTTTTCAAGGCTGGTCACGACTCGCATCGTCTCCTCGATCATGGCAGCTCGTTCGTCTTGATCTCCTCTGGCAAGATCATCGTTCTCGACAACGACTACGCTTACGAGCCCAAGCTTTTCTAGATAGACGAGACCTCGAGTTATGCTGTCCAGTTGAACATCCGTGAAAGGGCCTTGGACTTTAACGAGGGCCGTTCGTCTGGTCACAGGGTTTAAGATCGCCTGAAGGACAGAACTCGGTTTTTGTTCTGGTAAGGGTTCAGGCTTTTGGCGAGTCGTAGGAGGAAGTAATGTGATACTGGAGGGTGGAGGCTGGGGCCGAGGACCAAAGGAAGCAAGATACGATCGGGTATCACGCAAAGATGGATTGGCACGCAAAATTGACAAAATAAAGTCCTAGAAACGATTTATGAGTCATCTTGTCAGGAACTTGGGGACTGAGGCTTACATTGTCCGGGGCAGGAACATCATCAGGCTCAACGGGTGGTTGTCGAAGGCTGCGAATTGTCTTGTAAAGTCAGAAGAGCAGCACAAGGGAGGAATATGTGTGAGACACAGACAGCATAAAACGCTTTGAAGGTTTGAGAACGTTTTGCTTTGAGAGCGGTAGTGATCATAGTGCGAGAGCACATAGTGTGAGGAATCATGTTGATGAAAAAAGGAGGGCAGAGGAATGATAAAGGGCTGTTGAACGAGGCATGGGAGGGGAAGGCCAGTTATAAAGCGTTGAGAAAGCTGTTGTATGGCGGAGCGGCGAAATTCAACGTCAAGTTTTGCCACCCAATCGGCTTACACTTTTTATCTGATTAGATTGCTTTTGGGCGTTTCATCCCGCTCATCAGCAGCACACTTATTGCGATTGGAAAGCGAAATAAACTATGATCTCAAGGGACGAGTTACACCATCTAAGCTAATGGCCCATATCCCTCATAACCCTCTTCCCTCTTTCAAAAGACGTACCATCTGCCATTGGCTACATCTATTACACCCAGAATACTTTATGCCGTTCCGGTCATACAGCTTCTGAACACCATACATCATCATCATCATCCCATGAACATCGCACTAAAACGTAAGTATTCGATATTCCCTGTGATCGACATGCGACTTGACGCCCGTAACAACTGTCAGTATCACAGTAATAGAACGTTGGTAAGAAAACCCACATCAACAATAATCAGATTATCCTCACTGCACAGAATAGAAACGTGCGCGATAGATCTCAGATCGAGTGGAAGCGTCCGTAATCTGAATGGCAGTGACGTCTCAATTGCCTCCTCGAAAATTTCACCTTCAACAAAAATGGTGGGATCAATCGCATAGATCTCGTCATCGGTATCGTGATTTTTTCGGAGGGCACGGGACGAAGCTCGCTGATTAAAATCGTAGACATCTACAGCGAACTGTTTCTTGTCCTTGCGAAGGGCCACATATTTCGACCCGTAAATATAGCAGACCCAAATATCAGACGGCGGTATGCGGGGCATGAGCATACGGGTCCCTTGAGGACCCCAATCAGACCATTGGAACACGTCGGCTGTGCGATGGGACGAAGAACGGTCCATGCATGATAAGAACGTTGCCAAAGGTACCAATAGCGTGACGGAGCGTAGGCGTTGGTGGACCAAGAGCCAGATGGTGATAGCAAAGACTCTATTGTATCTGGCTAGGTAGAAAGGAACTTTCAGGCTAGAATCGGGTGCCCATGAAGGACTTGGATCAGATCGAATCTCGAATTTGATTGGATGTGCAGTGGATCTGAAAGGGGGATAGCGAAAGGAACAGATATGATCTGCCTCTTCGACGGCATGTCTCTCGTTAGATTCCGTTCTGAAATCCAAAACCATCAAACTCGGTTCGAGGTCTTCGTGGGGATCAGATAAGGTTAACAGCGCTATTATTATATGCTTTTCAGTCAAGAAGGCGAAAGACCGGATTTCATCGCCAATCAAGGCCTGCGCCAAGGTTGTATTAAGATGTTGCCTTTTCACTTAATACGTGTCAGATACTCACAGTTTCAAATACACCTGACGTCCAATCCCAAATGGCAAGTTCGTTTTCTCCAGCTTCAGCAGAATTGAACAAGATGCCTAGGTGCTGCGCCGATATTTGGACAGTATAAGACAACTGAGCGTCCTGGTCTGTCTGGGGGTAAGAAATTAGTGGTGGATTAGGCGCCTTGGGATGCGGACCGCCCGTAGACATTGTACGCAAATGGAAATGATATGAATGATCTGGATTGGAACCAGACCTGGAAGTAAGAAAATGTGAGAACTGTTTCAGCATCGCTAACAACCATGGAGAAAGCTAACCATCGAGGGCTTTCCACTACAACGAGAAGGTCCTGTGCTGGGTCCATACCAAAGTCACGGACAGGATAATCAAAGCCATCAATGGTCCATTCGGCCTCTTCAATTGAGCGGTATATCGAAGGCAAACGGCGAAATGTAATGGCACCCGGACTATCACTTTGGGCCAAAACACCGCCATATAACTCCCAAAGACCACCATTAAGAAGTGGTATGCGTTCCTCTTTTGACCACTTTAATTCATCCCAGGCTGTTTCACGTTTTTTCAAAGCGTCAAGTTTATCTGTGGGCCTACACTCGGGATTGCTAGACCCTTCCTCTTGACCGGCTGCATAGAGTTCTATGGTCAACTGCAAGCTAGCCGTACAAGCGATCAAGCAATTGAACAATCTGCAAACCTGCCAACTCATTCGTGAATGTAATTGACATCTGGCTGTATCGTAACTTACCTGCGTGCAGGCCAAAAGAGTTGGACAGTCGAGTGAGGACAAAATGTAGACTAGTAACTCGGTCGGAAGATTTTGTAGCGCTAGATGTTCCTGAGAGCATGCCATTGATAATGATATCACGACTCGGATTCTCAACGTGAGAGCTTCGCAAAGCTGGTGTTATAACGGCTGATAATGCACAGGGGGGATAGTCAGTTCGTTACACGACTCGAATGACCCTGACAATTGCGACTAGAAATCGTAGGCGCCAAAAGGCGAATGTCCGACGTGACTCACTTGCGGTTTACCTCGGTTGTTTTCGTGATTTATAAGGATCCACCCTTCAAGTTTATTTTTCTTCAGGATGGCCCCAAGTAACCACAATCGTAACTCAACTAAGGTTCTATGCTCGGCTATTCTTTATTATCGCTTATGACTAAAGAATTCCATTTATCTAGTTTTATCAGCAGGATCTTGTCCAACGGATTGCATCCCCGAACTCTTTTGGCATAGTCTTGGTATGTACTCAGAATATCAGATGGCTTTATGTGCTGACCCCATACAGAGATGTTGGCATGATGCTGAAGAGGATATAGCTCCTCCGTCCCCTCTATCCGATCTCATGATGCGACCACTCCTACCAGGAGAAGTCGGTGTATCCTTTCTGGGCGATGGTGGAGAGCGAGAGATCCTTCCTGAGTCTGGCTTAAGGCTCATTGATCGCACCATCCCGCCTGGAGATTTCTGCAAGCGGAGTATTGACGATGTTCGTTCTGGCGTTGTCCTCAATGCTCGTGTCCAGGGACGGATGGAACATGTGATCAGTGGTGAGCCTATTGATGGATGGAAGACGTTGGACGAACTGGAGAGCAGAGCTGATCCAGAGATTGGAGATTATGTGGTGTACAATGATTGGATAGGCCAGGTCTGTAGCCTGCCTCATGCTATTAATCACCTTATTGATAGTTGTCCTAGGTGATGGAGGTATGGATTTTTCTGACATGTCGACTGCAATTCACGATGGATCTCCAGATGTTCGACGAATCAATCATACAAGTCCATACAGGTCAGCTTATCCGGCTTCCTGAACTTAGTTCACGTCTCGCTGTGGGTGAGAAGGGTACTGTTAGTCGGTCTATACTTTCACTCAACATTGCCCTTCCAATTAATCAAATGATAGGATATACTTCCTCCTCAAACTCATGGTGTCTCTAACTTATTTGGATTTCTTCTGGGAACCAACCGTTCTGGTGATGTTGACACGGTTGTTGCTGTTAAACACACTGTTTGTGCAGTCGTCTGGTTAGCAGTCAATCAATCCGTGAGTAGTTCATCTCTTTCTGAAGGACTGTCTGATATACTTCTCAGCTTGATCTCTCGGTCGCAGAAAAGAAAACGCGCCCTCAGCGATTTTGGTGTGGTGAGGATATTGAGATGCTAACGATGGTCCGCAGTCGGTCAGAATTGGAAATGCGTGTCGGTGATCGAATTCGCCTCAAAGATGCTGTGGGACTTCCCAGTACAAGCCATAGTCAAGAGGGTGACAATTCTGATGTTATCACCGTGCAAACATTCATAGTGACGGAGACCAAAACTACTCTGGATATCCTATGGCAAGATGGCGTTCAGGAGACACTCGGATCCACCGAAGTTATTCCATATCTGAATCCTGACGAATATGACTGCTGGTCAGTATAGACACAATAAAACCGACCTGAAATTAACGATCCATCTAGGCCGGGCGATCATGTAGTCTGGAAGAGAGAAGACGAGAGGCGGCCAGCAATCGTGCAGTCCGTTAACGCTGTAGAGCGTACTGCGGCAGTACTTCTTCCGGATACTGGTGCAATAGAACTTGCCTCTGTTCTGGAACTTGACCTCCATGGTACATCTGATCTGGCAGCCGTAATTTCCCAGTCGGCTTCGGAGGGACTAGGTGTCCGTCGAGGTGATTTTGTTTTTATTCATCGAGAAGGTACCACAAACGGGTTTCCGAAGCCTTCGGTGCCAAGGATTGGAGAGTTGGAGGCCTGGGTTCGCGAGTGTCCTGTTATCGACGGTCAATTGGTTGGATGGAGAAAGGAAATGTCTGACATTGGAGGCAACATTGCCCGAAGGACTGAGTTAAATAGTATTAGGGGACACCAGCTTAGCCTCCCCATACCGGGAAATGGTTGTCTTCCGTGGCTTGGTGAAGTCACCGGCGTATGTATTCCTGACTCTAACTTAATTTCTTGATGCTGATGTCTCCCTCATTCTAATTAACTCACCAGCTGAATCTCGACGGAACAGTTGAAGTAACACATCCTGATTCCACAGTCAAGATATATCCATTGGAACGTTTGACAAAGTTATATGACGGCATTGAACAGGTTGAGGATGATTTATGGGGAGACGATCCCCTGGATATCCATGGATCGTATGCTGAGGATGAAGACCAGGTGTGGTCCATGGACGAAAAGGGTGTGTGGCAACCAGAAGCCAATGGTAGCGAGTGGGAGGAGTTCGATGTCGATGACATTGTGGGGGACGATATGGATGTGGATACCGTGGGATGGGCCGATGAAGTTGTTCCTGATAGTCCAACAGCTCCAAGTTCATCGACACCACATAACTCTGCGCTCCTCAACATGTCAACTTCTACGGGAGATGATTTAAAGGAAGAACTTAGCTGGAAGCGATTTGATATTCTTCCCTGCACACCCCACGACCATGCGTATTTCTCTTCAATCCCCTCGCAACCGTCGAAGTTGTTCCTGGGTCGCCTTACCAAGGAATACCGGGTTCTTTCCACCAGTCTTCCAGGTTCGTACAAGGTTGGATAATGTTTATTCGATGCCTAACAATTCGATGCCTGCTTAAGACTCCATCATCGTTCGTGCGTTCGAAGATCGTGCTGACCTTTTGAGATGTCTTATCCTCGGACCTGCAAACACGCCTTACGAAGACGCTCCATTCGTTATTGACTGGATGCTTGATTCAAATTTTCCTCACAGTCCTCCTATAGCACATTTCCACAGCTGGACTAACGGGAATGGAAGAGGTATGGAAAACAGTCAGTCTAGCCTTCCGTAAGCTTACACTATCATATCATAGTAAATCCGTAAGATGACGGCAACCACACGTATCACAATGTCCCATTAATTCTATATTTGCAGTAATTTGTATGAAGAAGGCAAAGTTTGCCTTTCTATTCTGGGCACATGGGCAGGTGATAGAAACGAGACATGGAGCGCGGCACGGTCATCTCTGCTACAGGCCTTTGTATCGATTCAAGGCCTCGTCCTTGTAAAAGAGCCGTAAGTCTCCCGCACATGCGTTGACTATTTTTCACTCTGAGCCCAGGTGGTTCTGCGAGCCCGCGTACGACAAATTAAGAGGGACTGAGGAGGGCATTGTTAACAGGTGATGAATTATGTTCCTTCGACAATTTAACGCTCATGTTGCTTGCTCTTATTGCAGTCGACTATACAACGAGAAGGCTTACGTTCTCTCTAGAGGTTTTGTTCGTCGCGCCCTGGAGGTCCCGCTAGGCGGACTTGAATCTGAAATCAGATGGCTATATTACGACCGTCATCGTTTGGAAAAGGTTCTCTACGATGCTAAAGTGCTGATTGAAAAAAGCAAGGCCACACCCGACGTTACCAAAGCAGATCGAGAGTTGGCTGTCCCACGATTGACTGCTGGAGGAATTCTTACGTTGGAGCGGATATTAGGCAAGTTACAGCTATTATTAAACATTTGCTATTCTTCGCCATTGCGATGAAATAAAAATTATGTGGCCAACACATGTACATATTATCATAACCGACAATTACAGCCAAAATAATAATAATAATCGAACAATCAATCATCCAGAGGTTCAAAATGCCTCAGACTGAAAGTGGCACTTGGAAAGGGTTCGACGGCCGGAGGACAAAACAAAAGAGAGACTGGGGTTCAACGGAATCCGTGGCTCACATGTCAACACTGGCCCAGAAACCTGTTTTTTGGAAAAGGCTGCTGAAAGTCGTCTCGCCAAGTTGTCAGATTGGCATCTTTGTACACTCGAATATACCTGTCGATAAATTTCAGAACGACTGTGATGTACTTCAGAGGTGCTGCTATACCTGTTAATGTATTCCTGTGTAGGAAATTCTTTGGGATCACATCCAATGTTGACAGCGTCCTGAGGTTGGTAAATTCTAATCCAGTCAACGCGCATTGTCGTAGGAAACGTCAGATGTTCAAGATCAACATCTCCGAAATTCGTGGACATTCCAAGGTTGATGATAACATACTGCGCATTGTGTCAGAGAAATATGTAGACCATCAGCAGATGGGAGGAAATACTAGCGGCTCCTGGGGAATTGGCCGAGCAGATATCTGGACCTTCTCGTCAGCCGCCATCCCTGCTTGATTGAGCGTCCAAGTAAGCTTGCCCTCAGAAATCCAGGAGATGTACTAGTGCATTCGTAACTTGGGCATACCAGATGATTCGAAAGGAAAGTGACGAACGGCATTGTCGAAACCTATGTTCATGGTGAATCAGCAGACTTGAAAGGGCCAGAAAGTTTACTCGCCCGGCTTGTATTCAAAACCATAGGCAGAAAAACAAGCAGTTCGCCGCTCGTAGCAATCTTGGTCTAAATGACATGAAAAAGTGTATGGAGCCAGGAATGTACAACGGACTAGTCTGTGTTACCCCAGACGTCGCTTGTTGGAACGCTCCGCCCACGTAAGAATTTAGCACTGTGATTTGAGGATCGACGATGACCATATTCTGTGTTGTATTAAACCATTCGTATCGATCGTTGAAAGGCTGCGGAGACATTGAACATCTTGTATCATTTAATAAGGCATATTAAAAAGTGCAACTTACACCCCATTGCGCAGACTGAGATACTTGGCCAGTCAGAGGGTTTCCAGTCACCTGTTAAGGTGTGTATGTTCGGTGCCCAAGAAAGTTGCAGGGATAACGGATCATACCTGCGCTTCAAAGACATCAATCTCCGGAGCAGAACGACCTACATATGTTCCATCTGGGTGTAGAGGACCGGGATGAGATTCACCAGGACAAGTGCACCTGGACAGTCGTTGGCCAGGAAGGAAGGAAAGCGCCCCTCCTGAATTGGGGTCACCGTTGATAGTGGCGGATTGAGGCTGTCCATTGAATGTTTGATTAGGCGCTGTACCCACATCGCAGGAATCATATGTATACGGCCACTGAATACAGAGGTCAAAAGAGGCATTATTGATTATATTCTGCTTTACCGTCCCATCCAGGCTTGCGCCGTATCCTGCACGTCCTACCGGAATGATTGAGCCAGGTTTGATTATCATGTTGATCAACAAAACTCGCCCAGATTACCCAGTGTCCAGATGGCTGGCCACAAGCCTACGACGTCATTAATACCGGGAAGTGTCACGGAGGTCTCTATCAGACCCCCAGTGAAGCAAAATTTGTTCCAAGACGTCATCATCCCCCCCTGGTAGTGCAGCCCGTGCGTCTCCTTCTGTGATAGCGTAACTTCGAGGGCACCATTCCTTGTTGTGATTGCAGCCGGATCGTACCACTCCGCGTTATTCGTCTTAGGTAAAGCCTTGATAAGTGCGCATGACGTTACGTCGCGGGAAAAGTCTCACCGCCCAGTAATGAAGGTCTACTGCTTCCCAATACGGATCATCACCGGGGTAAAAGGTACGGCCATCCGTGTTGAATTCATCACTGAAGACCAGCTGAAGCTTGATTTTCGGGTCGTGGTAGGATGACTTCATATATGCGCTTTGAGGGGTGTCTAAGTCAATCAAGCCCCAATTTCCATGCATTGTAGGAATCTGCAAAAGCCCAGTCCAAAATCGTTATCACTGACACGATAGATTACGCGCCTGTCCAGTAGCATTGATTCCGCCAATATTGAAGCCACCCATTGTTGACAGTGGCCGTGACGTGAAATGTGATATGAGGGGATACCCAGCACTTACACTGCAAGTTAGGTAGGAATAAGGATAGGCAGTACATGATAAGCGCACAACAAGGTTACCAGAGAAGCACCGAGAAGAATGATGCAACCCAGGTTTGTTAAACCTCTGAAGGTTAAAATATCACTGCCAGTGTCGTTCTTACGGTCCCGTCGTGGATCAGGGTTGTGCAGGTAGTCATCGCTCTCGGGATGATTAAGCGAAAGTTCTGAATCCCAAGCTTTTGGATCAGACGAAAGGGAGAACTATTACGACAAAATAAGGTAAGGTTGGTGCTCATAAGATGTCGAATATCCACGAAAGCGACCAAAAACCTGCCTTATCTGAAACGGGGAGAGCGACAGGCGGAATTCGGTTCATATGGGCTACACTGGCAGCACTTCCATTACTTGTGGTTCTCGGGATGGTGGAGCTGAGCAGATTGGTAGTTGAAGACGTGCCAGTCCTGGAGTAATAACGTCTCTGGGTATTAGGGCTGTAGTAGGCCATCGGAAGATGTAAATTAAGACGTCAGCCCAGTGAGGGGTCGAGAAGACGCCGATTACATCAGCGTGCTCCATCAACTTGAAGTGACTTTGAGGATGGATTTCCCACCCACTGGGTCGAAGCGTCGTTCTTGATTGCCATGTTAAAGACCCCTCTAAGTTGTGGATATCTTGGGCGGGAGACGAAGTCGTTTCAACACGAAAAGTGCGCTCTTGTATCTGTGATTACAGCAACGCATATCTATCCACTTGCGCCTGTCATGCACACGATACATCATCATAGCAAAAGTTGGATAGTACGACTCTGGAAGTTCACCCGATCTTCGAGTACCTTTTAAGGCTGATTCATTTTACCCAGCGATATGAGATAAGGATCGATGCTGCAGAGGACCCGAACCATCTGTAGCCCAGTAAGCATACCATCCTCGAAATCTGCGTATAACCGTACTCACTTATAGGCCGTTCTGCACCGTCAGAAGGTTAAGAATCCCCCCTCCTTGACCTTCCCCCTTCGCTTCAATAAACTCTTTGACGGCACGCTCGACTCGTCCGAGGACTGCATTTGGATCATTCGATAATGAAACCCCGTCAGAATTTAGTAATGCTTCTGTTTCCTTAAGTCTGTCAAGAACAAACTGATTTGCTTGCTGAAAGGCTTCATATCGTTCCGATGCCCCGCCAGGTTGTACACGGAAATTAATGCTGTTGAGTAGATGCGATTTCGAATTTTGATAATGCCCAAGTGTCGCTTCTACTTCTGGTGTGGAGGCAGCGGAGAGAGGCATTTCGCTAGTATTTTCTAACCATTTTTCAAGATTGTGTAGTGCGGCTTTCGCCTTTTTCGCCTTATCTAATCTAGTGGGGCGACCTTTCTTTTTGGGTACCCTTGGATCTACTGGCCTGCTAGTTTGTTCGTCGACAAATATTTCACGCGGCAAGTCTCGGGGATTCAAAGCAGCAAGGTGCGTAGGCGGGACAAGGAAGAACACTCCATCATTCATCAACTTTGCGAAAATGTGACAAACAATGGGCTGTAGAGGTAGCAGATGTTCCCCGACGAGAGCTCCGGGTAGTGTTTTGAGTGATGCGTACTGGTCTGAGGAATGATTAGCAAGACAAGTGTTTCCTTGATGAAGGGTATTTTGGCACCTATTGGAATGGCGATATGGGCGACTCGATGTAGAACAGGAGCCGATCCAGATGGTTGAGTAAAAAAGAAAGTATACAATCCAAACAATGCGACAGCACGAGCATAGGGAGCCTCACCCTCGACCATACGTTCTGTGTCCAACATTGAGCACATAAATTTGTCATGAATCCAGAAGGACACACCAATAAACAACCGCAGGGTGACGTTTAAAAATGATTCGCGCGCCCGGTGATCAAATACTAAGAAATGCATCCACTTCCATCCTAGGGAGGACCACAGAGTTTTAAATTGTGAAAATGGTCGAACTGGTCGAGTGGTCATGTACTGCTCGTAGTAGGTGCATATCAGGTTGTCAATATCGTCACGGAGGGCATTGATAAAGATTGAAGAGGTAAAATAGCTGGGTTGAAGAACGACCTCTCCTCTGGTTGCAGACGGTGCAGTAGACATGGAGAGCGATTGATTATGTAATACTAATACTAAGAATGGTGACTTGTTTAGGGTTTTATGTTTGTTTCGAACTCGATGCGCGTCCTTTTCCGCCGACACAGGAACAATGTTGTTTGCTTTTTCTGCCAGCAGTCGATCTCACCCACACCGAGAGACCTGCAGAATTTCTGTTGTCCTGCTTGTGGATGCTGGAATCGCTTTGATGAACATGGTGACATTCTTTCCGATGATCCAGCCATGCACGATGCATCCTTGAACCTCAAGTCATTTTCCAAACGCGGCGAGTAGTCCCCGGTACGACTTTTGTAATCTACTTACCAGTCATATCCACAGCTTCTCCTAGCAAAGACCGTTTGCCCACCATGTATGGCAAAGGCCCATTTTGCCATACATGTCAGACAAACCAAATGCTGCTAATAAATCTCTTGTCGAACTATCTGCCATCACCCAATGTGTGTGTACTACAGCTCATCATCCGTATCATCTCAAAATTTTAAGTACATTGTCACAGGACCCAGAATATGCTCCCCGACTTGAAATGCTCCCGGCCTATAAAGAATCTCTTCATTTACGATATCCACCCGTCTGCGAGGTGTGTCTTCCGTCTGTTGAGCATGAAATAAGGCAAAAAGATCACATGGCGAGGACGAAGGCTTTGGGTGGGTGGTTGCAAGAGAGTAAGGGGAGGGAAAGACAGAGACGCGTATCTGAGACTTGTAAAGAGAACGAAAAGTATGATGTGGAAATTATTGCGTGGAGGATACGCGGCATCCTCTGGGCAGTGACCTTTTCCCTAACGTTGCTGGTTAATACCATTGGTGAGCGCCTCGCATTGAAGCCTCCCCGTAATTCTCACCATCTCCTAGGCACGCTAGGCTATCGAACTCGGTGGAAGTTGGCATCTTTCTCGCCATTTCTCCCCATTGTTGTGCTGATATCATTACTGTGGACCGTGTGGGATCCTACTTATTCATCTTTTCGAAGAGCACAGAAACAAGGTCGTGCGGTTCGCGTTCGAGGGAAAAGTGAATATATTGTATGTCCTCTTCCCCAGGCCATGGGGTTTGTACTACATTAATTTTGATGACTAGAGGCTGCAAATGACATCATGGTTCTCTCGCGCAGCGACCTCATTGCTGTTGACTTTAGGGTGGTACAAACCAAATTTTGATTACTTGCACATTTCTTCTGTATCTTGGCGCAGTCGGTTGTATTTCTCCTTCTCCCTGGCGTTAGAACTAATCGTAAGCGTCTTCGTCATCAATATGTGTCTTGTTGCTCAACAGCGGATGTAGACTTTTGCGATATCATGCACAGTCCTTCGACTACAGCACCCGCCTGCCATTCGCCTTCTGGACACAAATTCACACAAAGCTCACTCCCGTTCTGTGACGCCAGTTCCTTTGACATCACGTTCGGGCACCCCTTCATTTCATCCGCCATCATTGGCAGAGCCCGATCTTCTCTCCGCTTTGTCTCTTTCCACGAATCCTATTGTGACACCTGTGAATCCAATATTTGGCTTACCCTCGCTCCTTTCGTTTTCGGTTCCACCAACTATTAACGAGGAAGTCGAAGTAGATGCTATGGACTGGTCACCGACCGATGCCTTATCTGAGCAAGACAAACGAGAACCTGCGAAACAGCCAGATGACGGTTCATGGTTGCGCCCTCAGCGTTTCTTTCCACCCGAGAAACCTACAGGATTAGAAGGGCTATTTGAGCGCACGCTGCTAGTTAATGACGCACCCGCTATAGTAGATGACAGCCAACGTAGACCATACATCGGGAAGCATTGGTGGTTGGTGTGCGCACTATCGGTCGCGCCAATCGCCGCCATCACCTACAAGGCCTGGGAAATTATGCGACGGGGTGTCTAGTCGCAGTATTAGTATTTGTATGTGAGGACGTAGATCTCACGAGTGTGCGCTGAGCAGACAATTGCAATGGAGAATTCTACATGTTCAACTGTAACAATTACTAGTTGTTAAGTACATGCTTCGCTCATTTCTGCCTAAAGCATTACAGGCTGCACTGCTCAAGAAAAGTAGCAGAAATGTCCGAAAAAGAACCATATGAATGGGTATACGGTAAATGACTTCTTGCCAGGAAGAAGGCTTGAAAAGTATGGGAGTACCGTACGAAAAAGAGTCCAGCGGCATCAAAATGGGGTATGGGAATGACAGGTTGTTGGTACTGCGAAAGCTCAGCGCAGGGGTAAGTGAGGATAAAAGGAGCGAATCATTTTTCTTGTCCTAAATGACGCTCAGACCTTTAATCCACCATACGCATCTTGAGCACTGTACCCACCCTGATGATGGAGGGGGACTCCAATGTCATACGTGGGACGACTCATACTAGGACCCCGGCTAATTTGCTGCATCGAAGGCTGGGGGCTTGACCCGCGCGCAAGACCAGCATACCCACCAACAGGTGCAAGAGTGGCAGGCCCGGCAGTAAAGTCATGATCAGGAAGGCCATGGGAGGGAATGTGATTAGGTCCGCCATGTCCATGGTCAGAACCACCATAACCGCCAGTGACACCGGGTCCTGTAGAGCCGCCGCCGTGACTTCCGGTTGAATGGAATGACGACGCGCCTGTGCTGAAGCGGCGCTGGCCAACATCTTCCGCGCCGGTAGGATGCCAGTCAATGGGCTGGAGACGCTCGTCAAATTTGGAAGACCTCCCCAGCTTCCATTTGCGAAACACAGTCCAAATGATGGCAACACCAGCGACACATGATGCAATGACGATGATGACCGTTAAAGTAGTGCTCTTTGTTGTCGATGCACCAGACTGAGTCAATGGGATGGAAGAAGGTGTGGACGTAGGGTTAACAGACTCAACCTGCGTTACTGTCGATTTGACAGGCGCTGATACAGGAGTAGAAGGGACACTACTAGGCGGTTGGCTTGGGGAGGGGCTAGATGTGGTGGATGGTGTAGTTGACGATGATGTGGAAGATTGGCTTGTGCTGGTGGAGCTTGATATCGGAGTGGATGAACTGGACGTCTATGGCGAGGTTAGGCGTTAGAATTGCACAAGAAAGAGATAGCAACTGACAGAAGACGACGTAGTCGTTTCAGTTCCCGAAGTAGTTCCCGAAGTGGTCGACTCCGTTGCGGAGGAAGTTGTAGAAGAGGTGGTGGCGGTGGTGGTGGTGCTGGTGGTATCAGCAGAAGAACTTGGGGTAATAACTGGTACGGCGGCACCAGCACCGATAACCGGAACTAACGTCGGTGGAGCGCGCTTTTTGATCAGGCGCTTGAGGTACGCATGGTCGCGATGTTGAAGGTGAAGACCTTTGGCATCGGAACAGACGGAGACGGCAAGAAAGAAGGCGACGTAAAAAACGAGTGTGAGGGTGAGATTCCCTAGTTTTGAATTTATGATAAACATGGCGTGAGGCTGGGTAAATTCTCTGAGAATCCTGAAGCCAAAAACTCAAGGGTGCCAACTTACATATACGACAGCGAGAACTAGCACGCAGTCGTCGGTCGTAGATGAAGAGTTCTAAGTAGGAAAAACGACTGTAGACGGAAATGAAGAGCCAATTCCAATAAAAGTCCACCGTGACACTGACAAGCCTGTTGTGATGGCAAGCGCCGGTCGGCAATCATATCGCCAAGGCACAACCATAGAATTTTATACACTATCCAGTATTGAAGTATGCGTAGCAAGGCAGCCAGGAATAGTAAAGAGGTCCATTATATAAAAAGGCTGTAGTCTGTCCTGTCTCTCCAACGGATTCAACAGTCACGAGGGGAGGGGTATCAATCAATTATGGCTAGTCAGAGACCAACTATCTAACGCAACCGTAGGCGGTGTCACAAAATCATTTGACGACATCCCACTCCACTGTGGGTTGAATAAAACTTGAAGATTATATGTGCCAGCTGGGAGGCTAATGATCAACACAGTAACGCCAGGGTTGAGCTGATCTGGGATAGGAGGCGTAACATCTGTACTGAATCTCACAGCTTGAGATGTCGTGAATTTGGCACCAGATGGGGGAGAAACCATTGACACTTGCATCGTTTGGCCATCATATGCCAGCGTAACAGAAGTGTCAGAGTTGGGAGTGATAGTCGCATTGGTATGCATCCGCCATTGAACCGAGTTTTGGGAATTTATTTCATCCTGAATGAGTACTTGTCGTCGGCGATTCAGCAAACGGACGCCACGCTTAACTGACGTCCTAAGTGAAGGAATCAGCGACACATCAACCTGGATGATAAAATGAAACAAATTTACACTCCAAAGTACGCACTGGTGAGATCAGCGATCCAGAACGCCGTGGAACCGTTAGGAACGTCAAAAATTGTACTCGAACCTTGGGTGGTTCCTGAGGACTGATGTGTAACTGAAGGAGTTGCCGCGACATTTTGGTTCGTTTGGTTAATCAGGATAGTATTCTGACCTTCCGTCATCTTCCGGTAATACTTCCAGCGATCGGAAGTCTGACCATCGCTGGAGAAATAATTAGGCGAGTTATAATCGCCTGAACCAAGCTCGCCCGCCCAACGTGTTCCAAGGGCGTCAAGGACAAAGTCACCCGCGTCGAGGTCGTTGTGTGTCTGATGACCTTGATTCATTCCTGCCTTTACCGCAACATATAATGCGTTGTTATCCGTCCAGCTGCTTCTCATCGATGCCCACTGGTCCAATCCATTATCAAAGAATCGATCAAGAGCTGCGCCATCCCAAAATGCGCCCGAAACACTCGGATTGTACCAAAACATGCTCCATGGCTCCGCCGCATCGTGTTGCTCACGCTGGAATAACGCATACGACGGCTGATTATATTGTTGAGCATAGAACATCATCGAGTTGGCAGTCGTAGAGAACTTGTTGGGGCCATGGTCGCCATAATTGAAAAGCGACGTGGCACCCTGAACATACATGTGGTAAAGCCCTGTCTTGACGAAATTGGGGTTTGCAGTGTTAAGTAGGCCATAATCGGAGCCCGTAGCAGTGATAAGGGCAGAGGTCATTTCAGCATGTCCAGTGGTACCAAAATACCAGTAATTGGCAGTCTCGGCCCAAGTTCCGTCATCACTTGGGCCAAGCGCACAGTTCTGTTTCGCGTTGTTAACGGTCTTGCCAAGAATTTGTTCAGGAATACCACTGGTGTCATCATGAAGGATGGCAAGAGACGCCAAAGTCAAACCTCCATTAGAAACGCAGTTCCAGTTACCATTTGTACCATTTTTACTCCACCAGCCAACATTGGGATCGTTGAGAGCATTGAGACCAGGTTGTAAACCGTATTGGATCAAGGTGGTTCTCATCTGACTTTTCTGGGTATCCGTCAAGATGTCGTACAGCCAATCGTATCCGATGGCATAGGCCGCGGAGAGTTCAGCGGTATCAAGGAAATGGCCATTATTCCACCTGTCGACATTGGGTCCCCAGGACGTTGTGCCGTTACCAGCAACGTTCTACAAAAAAAATGAATAGCAAGCTATGAGTATATAAAAATAAAACACACCTGGATTTCCACCCATGCTCGATCTACCCATTTCGTGTCATTAGTCATACGATAGACGTACGCAAATGCCTTTATCCTCATCTTGGTTTGACGAGCAACGTCCAGGATGCCACTGCTGCCATCCATGGCATACGGAACGGGCGGCTGAGAGAGGTAATCTGTAGCATTTCCAAAGATGGTATCGTTCCAGCCTTTCATATAGGGATCATTCTTGATAAGGGCAGGCAATGCCTGCCATTTGTACGCAGGGGCGATAAGACGAGGACGGTCGGGTCGTACGGTAAGTACGTCTGGATTTGAAGGTTGGAACGTATCCATGGGCCAAGAAAGCCCCGGCTTTGTAGAAGAGAGAAGTGTTGGCGTTGTAAAAGCTGCTGTGTTCGTCTGAACAAGTTCCCTGAGTTTAGCTGCCGCCCTTTTCGAAGGATGATTACTTACAGTGGATGGATAGACCGGCATCATAAATTCACTGTTCGTAGCTGTTGCAAAACGGCCAATGTCGAGCTTGATACTAGCTGCAGAACTAGCTGCAGCATCGCCACCCCCACTACTTGACCCACTAGTGTTCTTAGACTTACTCCGACTGCCAACGACGCCACCCACAACGGCACCGATAATGACGAGAATAAGAACTGGAACACCAATCTTGATCCAATTGCTGGTACGCTTTTTCATGGGAACCGGAGCGATGAAACCGGAGGATTCGTTGTAGTAGGGATCACCAGAGCCATAGGGCGACTGATTACCGCTTATTGTATTGTAATGCGGAGCCATGTGTTGCGACTAAACAGAGAAAAGAACTTTAAGGAGAGACGAGGACGTAGACGAGAACGACAGAGATGTGATGGAAGAAAGGAAAGACAATGTAACAGGCTTGTCGTTATGATGTGCCGGCCGCAAAGATATTCTCACGGTGGCGACATTATTTGTAGTACAGTACTACATGTTGGCAATTCGCTAAGTATTACTCCTTTACAAAGATGCTTGCTGCACCCATTCCGGTACCGATACACATGGACGTAAGCAGGATCTACAGGCAGAGGAAGCTTCAGCTTTCCTTAAAAGCGAACATCCATCAATCATCACTGACCTTCTGATCTCTTCGAGCGAGCTCATGAAGCCCCGTCACCACCTGTCGGACGCCTGTACAACGTATATTACAAGATATATCAGAAAAGGCGAGACATCATAAATAATGTATTGACTCATCTAAGGGATGCCCGAGCGCAATAGCACCGCCGTTAACGTTGATCTGTTGTTGATTAACGACCTAACTGCGTTCTCAGCCAAGCAATTCGATCCCTCTCACCTTTTCGCTGAAAACAATGGATATGCATTCATAAGCAGGACTGGAATGGGTATTCTAGCAGCAACAGCTGTACAGACCTGGGTAATTTGAGTGCCTTCATAATATACACACACTGAGAGGCGAACGCCTCGTTGATCTGCGGGCATTGGTTATTAGTCACGTTGGGAAACAGAAGAAAAACTTTACTTCAAATAGGTCGACGTCATCTAAAGTAAGTCCACAATTCTTTAGAGCCATCGGAATTGCAAATACGGGTCCAATCCCCATGATACGTGGAGGCACGCCTAGAAACTTGTTGTCCCAATTCCGCAAGACAGGGGAAAAGGGTCGTACCAGCAACTGCGGTAGTCACATGTTTCCCTAGAATGGTCAACCCCAGCTCCGTGGCCTTCCGCCTCGTCATCAATAGAACTGCTGCAGCCCCATCCGTAATTTGGCTAGCATTACCACCAGTTGTGGTTCCGTTACCCCACTGTGGAAAAGCGGGTCTGATCTTCTGAAGTGCTTCTTTCGTTGTGCCATATCTGATCCCGTCGTCCTCCGTCACTGATACTTGCTTACGCTGACTGGTCAGGGGATCGTTCTGGAAGACAGTGAACGGAACTATCTCTCGGGAAAAGTATCCTGATCGCTGTGCGTTTTCTGCTCGTTGAAAGGATGTTGCCGAAAAATCGTCCTGTTCCTCTCGGGAGATGTTGAAATCTGCAGCAACGTTCTCGCTGGTCCACCCCATACGTTCCTGGCAGTCCTTTGAAGCAGGATTCGAGGAAACCAGCTCACTTTGAGGTGGGCCCCCATTATCGGGACTAAAATAAGTGTTGTTACTGGAACGGTTTAATGTGTACTGCGGAGGTAGTTACTTTTCAGACATACTCTCCACGCCGACTGCCAGACCAATTTCGATTTGTCCACTTCTAATTTGATTGGCTATGATTGTTAAAGCCATTAGGCCACTGGAGCAGAACCTGTTGACAACTTGGACTGGAACAGACTCTGGAAACCCAGCAGCGAGCGCTGCTGACCGTGCGGGGTACATTGCGCCAGGTGTGAGGACCGTACCAACACAGATGTCCCCCACAAGGTCAGGGGATATATGAGAATGCGCGATAGCTTGCTGGGTGATGTAAACACAGATCTATGCAGAAGATGTAGGACGAGTTGAACATACTTTGTACATCTCCAACATCAACTCGTCAGTTCTATCAAATTTACATCAGAAACATAGAGTATACACCCTATAGGCCGAGAATACCTGGCATCCCTAAAGCCGCCTTTCCTCGCTTTGCATAAAGGGGAGCGGATGGCCATTGTGATGACGACGTCATCTGGAAGTTCACGTTGCAAGGCTGCGATTCCCTTGGTAGGGCTCACCAGATGAGCTGCTAACTGCTTCACTCGTTCCATACTATGTCGCGGTCGCGGTGGAATGCCTAGTCCTCAAGTCAGGTAAGTGTCACGAATAATTCAAACATTTGGACGACTCGGAGTTCACTGCAATCACGGGACTGACTTTACCTAGAAAATAGTCGCGATTGCGTGACGCACCGTCGACGCTGATTTGTCTATGCCAAATGATTACAACGAGAAAGGCGGCAGAACTTGAAGTAAATAGTTAAGTAGATCATGATGCCACTTGGGATTATGGCACGTGATAAAGTCATTACTCCATCCATCATCGTTTGCCAAAGTGGTTGACACGTTGACTGGAGATGAATTCAGAATCGGAGTAGACTACTCTGAAGGACTCGTATGCAGCCCCTCAGTCCGACCAGCGAGAAGAACCAGCGTGATGCCGTACTGTTCTGCTTGGCGTTTGTAGGCATCGCATGGTACACTGTCTTATGGTGTATCGGGCTTCTGGGGTGCTATGCAGCGTACGATTCCTCTCTTCCTTTTGGGCCAAGTTTGACTTTTTTCTGCAGACGTAGACGGTATCGACTGCACCCACAATCATCCCTTACTCCTGGGATAGCGCCTGGGGTCTCAATTCTCCGTCCTCTTAAAGGGTTGGATTCTAATTTGTATGAAAATCTCGAATCCACGTTTACTCAAGAGTATCCCAACTTTGAAATTATCTTCTCCGTGGCAGACAAAAACGACCAGGCGCTTCATATTGCGAAAGACCTGATGCTAAAATACCCAAGTATCAATACAAGAGTAATTATCGGTGGGTGAGAGAATGGCTTTAACGTAGGCAATTACTAATAACCCTCTTATGTTAGGAGAAGAGATTGTTGGGGTGAACCCAAAAGTAAACAATCTCATCGGTCCTTATCGCGAAGCTGCCAACGACATCTTGTGGGTTCTCGACTCCAATGTCATGGTCCGTCCCGGAACGCTTTCACGCTCGGTGGGCGTACTCGTTGGATCGCCATTACCAATATTTTCGAGATCGCGGCAGAGGGTTTCCCTCGTGCACCATGTGCCTTTCGCCATCGCTACCGGATCCAGGATAGGGTCAAAGCTTGAAGAAGCCTTTTTGAACACGAACCACGCCAAAATGTATCTCGCCATCAACACTCTAGCGATAGAATCTTGCGTTGTGGGCAAATCAAATCTATATCGACGCTCAGATGTTGAGCGGCTCAATGGAACCCTGAAACCAATCTTATCAAAGAATGGTGGTGCCCGTCACCCAGTCGGCTCTGGTCTTCATATATTCGGCCGGTTTCTTGCAGAAGATAATATGATTGCAAGTGCATTGTGGCATGAATTAGGAACCTGCCATGATTTATCCTGCGACGTTGCATACAACGTGGTAGGAAGCATGTCGTTGTCAGATTATGTTTGGCGCCGCGTACGCTGGATCCGTGTCCGAAAACATATGGTTCTGACTGCGACTCTCTTGGAGCCCTTCACTGAAGCTTTTGTACTATGCGCCATCGCGTGCACCTCCTTGAAGTACCTGTTTGATGTACCCATAAGGCTCACTCTCATTCTACACTTTTCGTTGCTGTTGTATGTTGATCTGGATGTATACGCTTCTCTTGCCGGACACGGTTCACGAGCCCTGGTTCAATGGGAGTTTCTCCTTGCCTGGATCGCCCGTGAAGCACTAGCGCTTCCTATCTTTCTGTTAGCAATTTTAGGCGATGAAGTGGTTTGGAGAGGCAGCAGATATCGGGTGCTTCGAAACGGGGAGGTCGAGTACGTCGCTGCACGCTAGGCTGGAGTAACACTGATACATATCCTAAACTCTATATCATTTGAGCTGTATACCTGAAAGCAGCTTATGGAAGAAGGAATAATATTGCTATATATTGGTAAAATAGTAGGTCCTCGATATGCTGATAATGAGTGGTAAGTTAAATATGATAGTAGAATATGTCCTGATCATTATAGGGGCCGAGGCCGAGTCCCTTGTCCATGCTAGATAATAGATAACGAAGGCGGCAATGCAGCTTATGAGAAGGTTTATATATCATATCAATAGGATCTTGACCCCGGCGCTGCCGCGAGCTGCGTCTCTTTCCAACGTAGGCGACGAACAACTTTGAAGTGGTGAACCATTATCACCTCCTCAAAAAAACCGTCCGACCAATCTTGGCATAGCTGCAGAGCCTGGGCGCGCAAACGTAGTTTCTCTCCAGTATCTGTGCGGATCGAAACCACCTCCCCAACTTTTTGCTTTTGTCGTTCATTTGAGAACCAATTTTTGACTTGTTTAAAGGCTCTGCAGGGTGTCGATAAGATGAAGCTATGAAATCTTATGGGTGCGATTGTACATACCGGTTAATGATGATTGCAATCAGAACCATCCAAGCCTCGGAAGGATACATGGTAATTTCGTCATATACCATGCGAAGCACGTGTAGCTGTCGGTCATTGACAGGGGAATTCTCGAGTGACTTTATCCTCAAAGCGCGTTCCATGCACTCTCTCCGTCTAGCCTTCAGGTCAGCTTTAGCTGATTGCAAAGGGCGTGCGGCTTTTCGCGAATGTTTCTTGGATGTCCTTGCAGCGAAGTTTGATGATGATGATGATGATGATGAATCTGCGTGAAAGCTGTTCGAAGTACTGGAGCGTCGGAGAGGCTTAAAATCATCTTGCATAAAACCAGAGCATCCGCAAGGAATATGTAGACTTTGCGTAGGAGATGGGGCTATGGGGTAAGTTACAGGGTCTGTCTTCAATAAGAATTCCTGTGTATGCGTCCCAGCGCTGTTGGATTTCTCCGAAAAGTTGAGTGCAACATGAGCGAGTAGATGGAGTGGAGTCTGGATCGTGGGGTTCGTAAGTCGAAGACGAGACATCATAGATTAATTATAGGTAAGTCGTAATGAAACGGAAACGAGCGTAAGAAGGCAAGCGTCTAGCGCTTCGAGGTCGTCGAAGGAGACGAACTTGAAAAATATGTGGAACGCAGTCGAACTTCCATAGAAGCTCTGACCACCTTATATCCACCTAGACAAGGGGCAATTGTGCTCGGCATTTACCGGTATTGTTTTTCTTGACTTGGACTTGTGATTGGCATAGATACTCTTCATTACACTCTACACTGTTCTAGATCTGGAGAGCTTTGTGATTAAGTATACACAAGAATTTGCTGTACAAAGTACTAGCCGTTTGAATTGCCAAATGCTCAGATCTGCATCATCGATTTGAGAGTGAAATAACGTTTGACTTCAACAAACCCCGATCGTCGTCACCCAAGAGCAGATCGACAACTGCTACAACCCTTCACATATAGTAGTCGTTCCCGACAGCGGTCAAATCGTTCATGGATGACCAAAGGAAAAGGATAATTTCTTCGGTGTTCTCGAGGCGAAATGCAACTGGCAACCTTGAAGAATCATATATCTCTCATGTCAAAGTTTGGGAGGATGCGGGGTCTGAAGGCGGCGGGAGAAAGCCACGTTACATACTCTTGTCTCGTATGTGTTCAACCATACTTTCCTCAGCGTTTAATATCCCTCATGCAGAGGCCAGCAATGGAACTGGATTCATCCACAAGTCTAAATTAAACACGAATGGCACATTTTCTGTTGGAAAGACATGGAGACTTGCGGAACTTCGAGCTATACAGGTGGTTGAAGTATGTTCCATGCTGTCCACCCCGCTGGTGTTGGGCTTATTGCTACCCCATGCAGCCTCTGGCTTTCAATATCACCTTGTCAAGGACATACCGATGGCAAACCGAAAATCAAGTGGATCAGTCTACATTTTTGGAGGCTTTGGTTAAACTGTTTCGTATTGTCGTTCCTAGTGCCCCCTTGCACTTGGATGGCCTGTTAGACCCAAATGACGGATCAGGTACTTAACATCACCTTCATCCTGATCTTGCCTGAGCTTTCGTTAGTAGCGCAGGTGGAATCTCACCATACACACCATACCGCAAGAGCTCCCTCACCCTCCGTGTTTTCTCCCGGGGTAGCTGGGCAGTCGTTTCGCCCAAAGACGCCGCCTCAAAAGACAAGAGAACCTGAATCAAACCGCCACCCATCTCCCACCCCTTTTTCACATTTACGGGTTGGGGTCCCCCCGCGACCAAGCTCTCCCGGGGCCTTAAATCACAAGCATCCAACATCTGCCGCTTATACAGGTAATTCGCCGGCAATTCTCTCTAGACCGTCATCAACCCATCAAGGCCCAGCAGCATCTGAGGAGGAAATAGACATCCCCAAACCTGCATTCTTAGCTCTTTCGCAGCATCCCCCCTCGCTAAAAACTCTTAACCAAGGCCGCAAAAGAGGACTAGTCGCCCCTCAAGCTTCTGATGATCCTCGTCGAGACCAGAATGTACGTATATCGTTCTATGATCCAGCGAACCAAGCAACGCTCGACAGACTACTCACGGGGGAAGTTGGGGGTCAACCGGAGAACGAGGGAGATGACGAGAACAGTTTGGCAACAATGTCGAATGTGGAGGATATGATTGAGGGATATGAATGGGCTAGCGATGATGTCATCGGAAGGAAGCCCTCTGGAGCCACAGCTGATCTGATTGAGGCTCGATTGTTGAACGAATTGATGGCCCTTGAAAAGGTATATATGTAATATTTATCTTGGCAGATAAGCTCATCGCATTGTGTAGGCTAACATTCACTCATTCCTTGAATTTGATGATCGAATAGGCGTCGTACTGAAATTCATGGACGAGGCTATCTCGGAGTTAGACAGTATGGACAGTCTTGTTTCCTCTTACAAGATACATCTCAATGTAATGATTCTCTTTTATCCATGCTTCTCCATACATCTCACCACCATGCTGTAACAGACCGTCAGCGATGATATTTTGCACATTCAATCCCAAAATCGGGGTTTACAAGTCCAGACTCAGAATCAAAGAACGTTATTGGCCGAGCTAGAGAATCTTCTTGTCCTGACCTTCAATCTTCATTTAATCCAGCTGCTGATACCTCCCTGTTTCAGGAAACTGTGAATGTTAATCAGGAGGCATTAATTACACTCAACAAAGAATCACTTGAAAATCCCCGCAGTATGCCAAAACTAGAAGAAGCTGCTGCAGAACTTTACAAAGCCTTGCAGGCAGGTCGAAATACAGGCAAGTGATGGCTTTCGTAATGTTTTGGCGCTAACCCAAATAAAACACAGATATGGGTGCTACCATGGAAAGGTTACAGGAATATCGAACACACAACTCCCAGTTTTGCAAACGGTTGTTCGACTTCCTTTCCATTATGTTCACTGCACAAGTAAGTTGTTCCAGCTAATCGTACTAGTTTTACTCAGAAAAATACCAGTCATCAATGCTGTTGGGTGACAACGGTGGCATTATAGCTGGGGCCGGACGAGCCCGACCAGTTATGGTACAACATCGGGAGATGGAGTCCTACTTAGGACGCTATGCAGGGTTGATAATTTATCTGAAGGAAATGGATGAGAACATCTATGCCAAGCTCTGTGCAGTGTGTATGACTTAACGCCTCAAAACGACACCACTGTTGATGACCATACACAGGCCTATTTCTCTGCTGCGAGTGAACTCCACAGCACACAAATGAAAAAAATGTTATCCACTTATGGCAATCTCATAAAGAAGGTATCGGAGGATACTCAAGAGTACGGTTAGTGGAACAGTTTTGCTAACCCAATGACGCCACCTCATCCACACTGAAAAGGTTTCAATCCAGCATCCACGACCAATGTCTCCAAGACTACTTCAGGAATCCGTCGTGCGGGAACCATCATACGATCACCCATAGAAGGGCGACAGAAGGAGAAAGATAAGACATCTGATGGTAGTATGCGAGCCTCGGAGGTCAGTTGAGTTGACCTTCCTTATTACACTAACACTGAACCAGGTTCCAGGCATTTGGTATCGTCTTGGAACAGTTGGCCCCTCCCATCTATTCCGAAGAGGAATTCATTGCAGACTTTCTACAGATCAACAACGCATCGCTCACTTTCGCTGATTACATGGGGCTTGATAACTATTTCAGAAGGCAAGCAACGCGGGCTGTTGGCCTCAGTCAGTCTACAGTCAAACTTGTTCGCGGCGCCATGGACCTAATATTTGGTTTTCTACCGGCCGAATTGAAAACGTGGCTTGATGGTGCTCTCGCGAAAGACAAGATGTAGGGTTACCAAGCCTCGAGAGTGACTTTTCTGACCACAGGGTTACGTTAGGGAAATTATCGGAGTTATTGCTTGCTTGGAACGCTTTCTGGCTGATGCGGAAGAAAGAGGCAACCAACTTCTTCTCAATCTTTTGGGAAAACATCAAACACGTCTAAAGGGTAGCTTCGATCGTCATGTCGTATGTCCTACCTTCTGTCTTAAGACTGGACATTGATCCTTCTGCAATCTCAGAATGAACAAATCAAGGATATAGAACAAACTAAACTGAGCAGCAAAAAGCGGCAAGGGGTCGCTCATTTCGTCAAATACTTCCCCACTTATGTCGGACATGTTGAAAATCAACTTATTGGTGCGGATGGCCTCGAGATTCGTACCAATGTGGATGCCGCCTATGAGAAGATTGTCAACACCATTTTCGTCTCCTTAAAACATATGGCAAAGATGGATGGAGAAGGAGAAGATAAAGGCCAATTGAATTATCATGTTATTTTAATCGGTGCGTAGCCTCGCTTCCCTTCGCATCTTTGACTTATGCTGCGCAAAGAAAACATGCATCACTTCGTTGCAGAGACGTCTCGTATGGATGTTAGCTCGATGAGTGTTTTCTCACGGCAGGCAGAAGCAATATACGATGAGAACCTTAGCGCCTACGTCAAACTTGTTATTCGACGACCATTTGGCAGAATCATTGTATGTGTGATGACATATAAACTTCGTTCACAAGTCTCACTATCCACTAGGATTATTTCGAGGGAGTTGAACGCCTACTAAAGACTACCGCCCCTAGCGAAATTGCAAATAACAATATCTATAACAAGTCAGCGCTTAGAAAGACTTTGAAGGAATATGGGGCGAAAGATATCCGCAAACATGTCGACTCCTTGTTTGCGCGTGTCACAAAGCATTTTGCAGAAGCTTCCGAAAAGACGACCACAGAGGATAGCGGTGGCATCCCCCCTGGTGCGGTTATGGTTGGAGTGTGGAAATCATGCGAAGAGGAATTGTTGAGAATCACGGAACTCTTTTCAAAACGGATATCTCAATGTTATAAGGACAACGGGATCTCGTTGGAGTACACAGTAGCAGATGTAGAGGGAGCATTCAGGCGCCATCGTTTCGGGTCATGAACTTGAAATTTGTTATATAATTCGGCTGGAAGTGCTGATCGTAATCTATGCATCTGGTCAGAATCCGGGATATGCATCGATGATGAGAACATCAGGGGTACACACTGTCAGTTCTCAACCCAGATGGTTCAAGTTGACGTTGTTTGGGACTTGCCTTAGCTGAACACGAGACCTCACGATTTCCCTTCTCTCTATTCCACCCTAATCCATCGTCCCTTCGCCCGCACCACAGGTCTACAAATGGATCCAAGTCGCAATGCTCCGACTATAAAGAAGCAAGAGGATGATGACAAGGGCGAGAAACGCCCCGATATCAAGCCAGCAATCAAAACCTTGAACAGAGTTCCCCGTAAGCCATGGCTATCTTGTGTTTGTCTTGAAATGCTTAGGCATCGTTATTATCATAGGTGCCTGTGTGAGTCGTAAATCGTATTCATCGCATAACTCTTAACTAGTGAGTAGAATGCCTGCAGAAAACAGAAGATGAGGTGTGAGGGTGCTGATAACCCACCTTGTAAACGTTGCCGAAACACAAATCTTGAGTGCTTGTTCGAGAAGCCCTCAAGGGAAGCTACTCTCACTGGAGAGGCTGGTTTGGAGTAAACAACTTCCCGTATCCTCTCCTTTCGTCGCTGAGGCGTTCATTTACCCAGACGGATACGGAGCCTCGAAGCTCATGTCGCCGATATTCGTCACACACAGACTACAATATCGAACACCCTATCAGAACTTGTGTCCCATCTTCGGGGAGGGTCGTTCATTGCTCGATCGCCGTCTGGATACCCGCCCTCGTTTCATCAGCAGTCGCCCAACATGAGCTCACCCTCCTTATCAACGCCAACAGCTAGCCATCCGCACATCACCGAGATGCATCCTTCGCCACCCGGAGGTTCTAACGCATTTGCTATGTCCCATGGACAGGTGACCGCACCTTCACGTCAACTTCGTACTACTATACCTATCACTACATATCAGGGTTCGTCGATGCCTCCAGCAGGACAAGCATCCCAGTCAGGGGAGTTCCATGCGTCGCCACTTTCGCCATCCTACCCTAATTATGCCCCAAATACGCAAACGTATGGTCACGGTACTGCTACTCAGAGTCATACTTTGCCTCCTTTTTCCAGTATATCAACTATGGGACCTCCAGCCCAACAAGGTAATATATCATCTCTTCGATATCAAACTGCAGACAGCTCCCGTTCTCTGCCGAGAAACATCCCATCAGGCTCCAAGAGACAAGCGCCTTCATCATCCAACGTTACTAGCGCTGATTCCTCCGATCTCGACGAGGAGGACAATGGTGAACTACCGGCTTCCGGCCTTGTAGCTCCTTGGGAAGTATTACGGGGACTAGCTGACGTCGCCATTGAGCGAGCTGCCAAAGTAAGCTCGCATCGGCCCATCTGAGGATTTCAGTTTCCAACTTTTGGAACAGGAAAACGGTGACAGCAGTGAACCACACAGCCGAACACGGACACCCTCCCCCGACAGACAGTCGAGACCTTATAAACGCAGGAAAATCCGCCACAAACTTCCTCGCAGTTTAACATTCCCTGACGGTTTGTTCTTTTGATCTTCATATCTGTTTCGATTTCGATTTCAGAACCCCCAGTGGTTACGAAGAACATTATATCTGAAAGTGAAGCGCGCGAATTGTTCAACATGTAAGGTTTCCCTACCTTCATCACACCTCGTTAAAGCATCTTCGCTTTAAGATTTTATCATGGATGTTCTACTTTTCTGTGAGTAACTAACACTCTTGACTTGTGATATAAATATCAAACAAATTGTAACCGAAGGCCTGTATTTGATTGCAATGTTGATACATATGCGGCCTTGCACGAGCGTTCTCCCTTTGCTGTTGATTGCATCTGTATGGTTGCTGCACGAGTGCGGGATGGTGGGGGTAAGTTCAGCGCCAAGTCGTTCGCATCGCGACTAATAGTTGCAGACCAAGGGAGCGAAACGTATAACAGAATTCTAGAGGAGGTGCAAGCAATCTCATGTGCCACGCTCTTTGCTCCTGTTATGAGCAATGAAGCAGTTCAGGCGATGAGTGCGTTGTTCCTTCAGGCACCTTTTGCTGGAGCTTATGTGTATGCTAGTATTGGTCTCTGGCTGGTCTGACAACGGCTGGCTTAGTGGTGGTCATGCCGTACGCATGGCTATGGAGTTGTGCAAGTTCACCGTTCTTTTCTTACCCTTCCGCAAAGTGTAACTGCTTGTTATAGCTATGCACAAAGCTTGGCCAAAATTACATAGGCGAATCAAATCCAACAAAGCTGATTCTGTTCTCGATCGTAATCTTGTAATTGCTTCTCGTACTTGGTTTTGTTTATACCTTTTCGAGCATCAGTGTGTGGAGTCATCTCAATTATCGTGGTACTAACCAACTATTCTCTCTATGTTCCTCATAGAATGTCCTATGGCACTGGGCGGCCTGCGGTTCTCAAAGATGACGAGAGTATCCGGGAGTGCAGATTGCTGCTTCAACATCCCCTGGCAATCGAAGATGACATGCGGCTTGTATCAACTGTCGAACTCATGGCTATTCGCGAAAGGGTCAACAATGCACTTTCTCCTATGGAGGGACCCGTCAAAGAAGAACATTTCATAAGGCTTCACCAGGCGGATGATGAATTTGCCACATGGTATGCGACTTGGGACCACGCCTTTTCTCAGAAGTATGAAGATGCTGGTGAGGGGACTTCTGGAGCTTTTGTATCACAACTCACTGTGAACTAGCATTTTATCGGCAGAGTTTGCAGATCCAGCATCTGCACGCCGAACTTTTCCATAAAGCCACTGCGTTGAGGGGCATAAATGGCCCTGAAGACGTTCAAAAAATGCCACTTGTCCAGCGACAGCTGGCGCTCGGGTCCATACAAGTTGCTAGGCAGGGTTTGGATATCACTGTTAATTCTCCCGCATACAGAGAAGGAATGAAATATGGTATTACATCGATATTTTGCAACCCAACCTGTGCTCATCCGCCTCATCTCAGCTGTTCATTACACTCATGCCACTGCCACCTTTGCTGCCTCCTTCCTATTGCGCTTGGCTCGACTTTTGTTAGTTATCTAATAAACATCATTACAAGTGCTGATTATTTCACAGCCCGGACGAATGCAACACGCTTGAGATCAGGAATCAAGTGGAACGACTAGCCAGCCTCATGTCTACCAGTGTGTTAACCCAATTTCTCTTTGAATTTCCTGCCTTTGAACACGCAAACTCAGTCCCTGGAAAGCGATACGCGTTAACACTCCAATTAATGTTGAAAAGATCTACAAAAACAAAGCGCAAAACGGGATCTTCATCTCGTTCTCCAAAGGCAAACCGCGAGGCTCCTCAGTCCCTGGCGATGGCCATTGACCATTCGAGTGGGAACAACTCAGTCTCTCACCAAAGACACTTAGAGCCTTTTTCCCCCCAGTATGAAACAGGTTTCCCCAGCTCCCCCGAGAATCAAATGCCTGGTAGCCACCTGCCTGTAGCCACAGTTCCTCTCCAGCATCAACATCCACATTCTCATTCCCAACACCATCACCACCACCACCAGCAATACCACTCGATTTCGGACGCGGACAACATTTGGCGGGGTTTTGAGACAACAGCCAACGAACAGTTACCTGTCTGGATCTCAGATCAGAGTCTGGGTGGAAGTTCTTTCTCGCAAAACGGGATGAATGCATTCTTATTGCCTAATGACTACATGCCGCCAGCGCCGGCCCCTCAGATCTGGTGAAGAATGATTTTGGTTATTCCTGTATTGTAACCTTGTAATATATTGGCATCGTCTATATGTGACGTATATCGTGTACTTGGTAGCTACCTGCGTATGGTTAATAGTTTTGGTAATAGATGTCAGTACGAGTCGGACCGTATTTCAAGATGACAGCTTCGCGGGTAACGCTAATAGCACATGATCATTCGATGACAGCATGTGGG
>QLOK01042439.1:0-16657 GCA_003313805.1 Tricholoma flavovirens
CCTAAAACCAGGAGATCAAATGCTATGTGAGTTTCAGTAAGTAATATCGGCAGAAAATGATTGGAGCTCCGATGGAAGTCCGGTTTGCTGGAACGGGATGTAACAATATCTCTCCACTGGTTGGGAGGGATCAGTTAGCAATTCAACAATGTTTTTTGATTCCCATATAACTGATTTAAGGCTCCAGTTGGGTAAATTCTATCTTGCCAATGCAGGATTCCCAGTTGCTGATGCACTTCTTAGACCATATTGAGGTGTGCAGTATCATCTGGCAGAATGGGGTCATGCGGATCTTCGGTGTGTTGCCTTTCATTATAAATATTGCCATGATGCTTATTCATTATTAGCCCAACCAATGCACAGGAGCTCTTTAATCTTCACCATGCATCAGCTCGAAATATAATTGAAAGGATGTTTGGTATGGTTTGAGATCCTGCAACACAACCCTCATCTCACACCCACAGTACAAGCACATCTTTCTGCTGCACTTGCAGTGATACACAATGTAATCCGGAAATATGACCCTGGTGAAATTGAGGATTGTATCAAGGAGTTAGAGGCTGAAGAGTTTTTGTTTGATGAATCAGATCTGCAAGGTGAGGAAGGCACAGAGGGAGAGCTGGCAGAGGGACCACCAAAGCGAGCTGAGAAGCAAGATGCTGAAAAGAAGAGGGATGACATTGCAGAACATATGTGGATCCAATATCAACAGGTCCTTGAGGCAAGGGGAGAAAACTAGCATGTACTGGATCATATTGTCCTCATGGTGTCACAGGTGTGGAAATTTGAAAGGTTGTTAAACACGTGGCATTGTACTATACTATACATGTACAGTACATCATACAAGGAATACAGAGAAATACAATGTAAGGCTACAGTCAATTGATATGAGATTAGCAAGACATTCCTTCTAAATCAAAGGAAACCCTAGGTCTTTTATCTGCCTCTGAACCCATGCCTTCCTCAGACCATCGTGCTTCAGTGCAATGTAAGCATCTGCAGCAGCAGAATCTACTCTGAACTGATCAATAAATGCAACCATACAATCATCACTTAAATAAATTTCCTGCTCTTGAAAAAGATCCATTGCTTTGGCCCGATGCTCAGGTGAAGTGTCTGAATGCATGCAGTCCAGCTGCATTAGGAGGCTGCACTGTACTGTTGAACCTATCAAGAGATTCCTTGATGCTGTTCAATGCAACAGCACCAGTTACAGCTGTGCACTGCTTTTTGCTGCTCGTCAATAGCAATGCACTAAGTGCAGACTGTTTACATTTAGATGATGTAGATGCTGTGGTAGTAGCTGTTTGGGAAGTGGATGTGGTAGAATGAGGGTCAAGGGTGCCTGCAGAATCAGTGCCAAGGGGCAAAGGAGGAGAGATCAGTGGTGAAGATGGATATGCTGACAATGGTGGTGGGGGGGCATGATCACTATCAGAGGCATGCCCCCCATTAGATCTGTCACTAGGGCTACCATCTCCATGTGTCTCAAGGGGGTTGTTGATGCCAAGAGCATTATCACCAGGTAGATCTTGAGGGAGTGCACTGAGCATCATGTTTGTGGTGCCATGAATGAGTTCCTTGTCCAGGTCAATAGATGCTATGGCCCTTCACAAGGCTGGGCATGAGCAGGGTCATAAGATTGTAGAGCATGAAACCCTTGTGTGCAAATACAGCACTTGAGGGATGTTTCTATCAATTTTCATCAGATTCTGAATAGTAATTAATTATGGAACACACCATTGTGTACTCCTTCCACACTGACTGCTCTGCAACACCAATATTCATCCCCAACTCCATGGTATACTTGCATCCTATCCCAGAAAGGCCTTTCAGAGTGGTAACTAGATTTTATTGAGTATGAAACTGCCAAATGCTTTGTGAGTGGCGATTGGCAGAGATTAGTACATACACGGCCATATGTTGAGGAACATGCTGATAGTGCTAAGTAGGATAACCAAAACAAAACACCTAAAACTAAGGTATCTGAGGGGATTGTCCAGTCTAGTATAAAAAGCAAGTTGGTTCCAAGTTAGAAGACCTAGTTCAAGGTTAGGGGAGTCAGTAGCGAGGTAATACTGTGAGCTTGATCAAAGTTTGAGATTGATTGAACTCCAAAAGTGAGATCGTTCAATAGGGGAATCAATGGGATGGTGACAAGGAGGACATTGTCAAGGAGAATATGATATATGTTAGAGGATAAGGCCGTTTGATAGGCTATTAATGAGGACATGAGCAATTTTGCACTACTTTGAACTAAGACGAGTTTCTTGGACTCAAGAGCAGAGACTCTTAAATCAGACAATAGTGAAGTGAACCCAACTGGTTTCTTGTTGAAAAGATAAGTGATACAAGCTTTTATAGACTTTAAGAAAATGATACTAAAAGAGAAAATGTAACATGAGGCAAACATGAGGCAGGAAGTAAGTGAATAAATGGGCCTAAAAACGAGGGGTAAAACAATAAATGATGTGGAAATGATATAAACAGTTTGTGATACCACGTTCCCCCTTTGAGGAGTTCAAAATACTTCAAAAATCATCCCATGTCCTTCAAAAATGCGATGTTTTTTGTTATCTTGTGTCCGATAAGTGTGTTGTATGACCTCTAGCAATGTGGTAGCAAGGTACAACATTTGACGATAAGAAGAATGGCCGCCAGAGCGCTCAAAATAGGTCTAAACACAGTCGAAGTTCGCTCGAAATTGATCGAGGTCAATCAAAGATGATTGTGGTGATCACAAAAGCTTGTCAAAGCTCGTACAGTGCTCAACATAACTCAGTAGATAGCCTAAAGATGTTGCAATGAGACTTGAGAAAGATCCTCGAAGTTTGAACACTATTGAAATTGATCGAGCTGTTTGAGCATACAACGCACCTGTTTGAAGTCATTAGAACGTTTGGAGGAGCATTGAAGGTGGTTGTTTAATACTCAGGAGGTGTTGAAGAATATGTAAATTGAATCTACAAGCATTTGAAGTTGAATATGAGGTCTTTGAGAGGTGCAATATCGTTCGATCTTGCTCGGAACCATTCAAAATCATTTGAAATGCATTCAAACAAGTCTGTAGGCCTTCACATTGCTTTGCGAACCTATCATATGCAATGTGAAAAGTACTTGACTATTCCCAGATACTCCCAGAGCTCCAACTGCAAGGTGGACCTATCAGCACAGTTGCATTCTTGGCAAGACCCTTAACAGGAGGGATCTTTGCCATCTCCTGGACAGCAGTGGTCCATGTCACTGGCTTGAAAGATTCACTGTCGTGAGCCTCAGACTTCTTAGACACAAGAAACAAGATTAAGCACTCTTCTTCTGCAGGCATCCAGTGACACTTTTCTGCAGGTTTCCTGGCAGGGTCAGTTGTGGGATTAGCTACTTTATGACCACAATTAGCAGGTGGCAGCAGTGGGGCTTCATTGCTGGGGCTTCACGAGGCACTACAAGTTTGCATGGTGTGGATTGTGGTGTCACACATGCCTCACAAAATGACCAATCTAGCTGCTCAGGAATGCAGCCAGAATACATGGGAAAAATTCTCAGTTTCAGGTTGCTGACCACCCTCTTAGGCACTTATTTTCCCACAGCAAAATCTGGTACTTCCTGATTGATTGTATATCAAAATAGCTAGTGCTCATAATGAAGGGACATTGAAGGTTCAAGAGTTGGCATGGGATGTAGCCCTAGGTATGGTCCTTTCAAATGTAATACAGAAAACACATACAAAAGAATTATCAATATGTAGAGGCAACTGACTGAGTACCTGGTCTGGCCAAGTACCTGACCAGGCACAGTACAAATGGCAGGAAGTGCATGGATTTTTTTTTTTCTTTCAATTTCCATTTTGAGTGGCATGGATCAATTTTATTATTGTTGGATTTCCATTTTTGGTCACTGTACATATGGACAACTCAAATGGACACTGTGTAAAATGCTCTTATGGACCTATTATACAGTGGCTCAAAAAACTGTCCCAATGTTTGCTTGTTTTTTAAAGATTGATCTGGTGAGCAATGCTGACATAAGCATAATGTCGGAGTAAATCAGACAAAATACTATGACATTAGGGCTTTCAGAATATTCAACTTTTACAATGACAACAACACTGCCAATGACAATGAAAACAACAACAATGAGCTTGGGAGGTTGTCAGTAAGTCTTTTTTTCCATACTATTCTATATCTTCACTAAGTATACAATAGCTATGATCAGAGAAGGGAGGAATGGGGCCCAAATGACAGTAAATGTTGTTTGGGCCCTATGAAAGTTTTTTCTTCTTTCTTTGTTGTTTTCATGTACTAACTATCCTCTTTTTTAGACTAATAACAGCATGATCACCCTCAGAAGCATGCCCCATTCACAACCACTATCCCCACCCCTGCACCTCTGCTGCAAGCCCCTGCTTGCAGAGTGGATAACAGGATAAATGATGAACTCATGAATACAACACCAGGGAGGGGTGGGAGGCCTGTGAAATGGGGTGCCTGAAAGGTGTGTACCCAATCCCTCAACACCAACCATGTCACACTGATAACACACTGACAGGGCATGATGGCAGCAACAGATGGCACAAAAGCACCCACACCATGCCCATGAGTGGCTGCTTGGGGATTGCGGGTGCACACTGCAAACACCATCCACACCCACCCTGCACTGATGTGGACAACATGGCACCCACCCACATGCTGATGAGCAACTGCTCATCGGGTGGATGATGGACACTTTGGCCACAACAAGGGCCTCAAATGACAGGGCACCCACCTACCAATGGGAACAATGATGATGACAACAATAAGGCAAAGAGGGTGCCTGCCACCACAACAGGGTCAGGGACCTGGGGACAGGCCCAGCACCCAACACCCACCACTGCAAGCACTGGCTTGCAGGATGGATCAGGTGCTAACGGCCTTGTCCACCACCCACACTTGTCTCGCTTGCCAATGAGGTGGCAGTTTGTTTTTCTTAGCACATGCTGCCACCGTATACAAGGGGGCAGCTGTTATGTTCTATATATGTTGCTTATTTCAAGTAATAGATCTTTTTGGTTAACATTTTACAGAACAGTTTAATAAATACTAATATTATCTACTACACACTACCCTTCCTATAGAGTTTAGTAGAGGTTGCTATAGTGTCTATAGGTTCTACAGGCTACAGTAACTATGGTGTCTACAATTCTATGGTGCTCTATAGCTCACTATGTCATCTATAGCTTACTATGGTGCTATGGCATGACCCAGGGTTTGCTGATGGCCCTTATGCACTACTGCGGCTTTGGTTTTCAGCTACCTTGAGCCAGGCCAGGCACATCACTAGTTGTCAGCACGATTGGCTCTCATATCACGTGTTTCCGTTCTAAGTACAAGCTGGTTTCAGCTTTCAGAGATATTATGATCAGTGCACCATGCTTACTCTCTTGCTCTACATTATACTAATATTCCTGATTCTCAGCACTCAAAACACTTGACGTAGATAAGGATACTCTCCATCGTGACATCAGTTATAGCAACATCCTTTTGAATATGATCCTGTGCATAACCAAAAATCCAAGGATCTCTGTTCCAGATTGTTGATTGACTTCGAATATGCTGCCTGCTGAAGTGAATCCCAAGCTCTGGCACCTGACCATCATATGCGTGTCTCCGCTGCTCCTGCCATTATGTTTGGAGGGTTCAGTGCTGTTTATGGCAATAGAATTACTCACAACCTAGGGTGCAATAATAAGTGTCCTACCTCTCCCCCACTATGACACCACATGACCTGCCAAAATTATTTTTAAGACTTATATATTATATAATTTATCTAATCTAAACAAGGCCCCGGCTCACTTATTTTGAGCAAGGGTTGAGCTACTCAACAAGCCCCTCCTCTAAAAACGAGGGTGGGGGTATGTGAGCCCTCTTCTTGCTGGGGCAATCCCTTGCCTTGTTGTCCCTTGTGTTGGCTGTGTTGTCCCCATCCCCTCACTGTTGCTCAGCTCCTCTTCAGTGCTGGTACTCGCCCTGGGCTGGTGTTTGCTTCGCATCACCGCCATCATTGGTGGTGTTGCTGTCGTCGATTGACCCATGGTGATAGGTGTGCTCCTGGGTGTAGGTTGTAGTCCTGCTCATCGAAACATTAGGGCTCTTAAAATTAAAAGATAAAAAGGACTCACGAGTGGGACTGGGAGGTGTCACCTCCCAGCCCAACTGCTGGTCTCCTCTTTGATCCCCCCCTTCCCGTCATTGTGGTGCCACCTGGCTGCTCTCTCGTTGTCGTTGCCGCCTTTGTCCTGTCTTGGTGGTGGTGGTTGTTCCCATCGTTGCTGCACTTCATGAGCCCCTGGCATCGTCACGGTTCCCGTTCCTATTCTGTATGTGCAGTCTATTTGTAAATAATCATTAGTAGAGTAGAACAAAAGAAAACATACCTGAGAGGCTCAGGAGGGTTGCCTCCTGAACCTCCGCTTGTGCGCTTTGTTGGCATTGTGCCTTTCGGCCCCTTGTGCATAGATTAGCACATTAGCAAAGAAAGAAAAACATACCTGGGGCTCAAGATGCATCTGCATCTCGAGCCCCTGTTGTCGTTGTTGCTGCTGTAGTTGCCATTGTTGGTGTTGCTATTGCCGTTGTTGCCACCAGCATTGTTGAGCCTGTGGTGGTGGTGGATGTTGACGTTGATGTTGTTATTGACATGTTGTTGATCGTTGATGACACGCGCTGGCTCGATACATGATATTTACTCGAAAAGGGAATCATCACATGTTGTCATAGTGGAGGAGAGGTGTGAGAGCTTGCAATAATTCACAAGTTGTGACACGATCTCAAATCCCTTTTTTTGTATTGATCTACCTCTGTATCAACGTACAGAGCCCTGGTCATCTCCGTGATGTAGAAGACCTCGAACAGTTCCAAAGTGTGCCTATGAAGAGCTGGTTCAAACCAAAAAGTTCCTTCATGAGGTTGGGGTTAGACAAGGCTGGCGCATTGGCACGGTTCTGCACACAGATATTACCCTATTCAAGTTTCTCATCCTACTTTGATGATCTGAAGCCATGCATATTGGCTTTGTATTGTGCTCTGTTCCCAACATTGGCATCTCTCTTTGCCCCAAACAGCAATGATGAACTAGTGCATGACACCTTTATCAACTTCAGTCAGCATATTGGTGTTTCCATCACCGGTTCGCTTGGCTGGGCCTTATGAGTTGGTGCATATGTCACTGCATGGACAGGTGGTCAGCTGTGGCGCTGGTCCTTGGTTGTTCCGAACTGTGCATACTAGTACTTAAAACTAGGCTATATGCATACTTATACATTGTACAGGGGATGACAGTTCCTCCACGACTTGGAATCCCATGCCTGTGACAGCAACGATTACATTCAGGGGTGTCCAGGTAAGTATTTTAAGTTGATATTCTACAGATCTAATATTGTTCCAAAACCGACAGGCCACAGTCACTTTCCCAGTTGGTGTTGATGCTAAAATGTGTTGCAGAGGATGAATGCACATTGGAGACTGCTTTGTTGGCTTGCAAGCTGTATCAAGGTAGTTGCATATCATTCAACTCTTCCCGTTCATGATGCTTACCACAATCCCATCTCAGCTTCGAGTCAATCAACTCAAAGTTATGCTTAAAACCATCTGATTATTGAAGCAGCACAAGGCGCAGACCTACAACTGGTGGCTGCTGTTCTACGCCTTGGCAACCTTGAATTCACTATTGACTGACACATGGATCGACCAGCCAGAATAATGCTATTAAGCGTGAAATGGAGCAAAAGGGACACGGATGTCAACAATGAAGAGGAGGAGCCCACTGTCAAACGGAAGCCCATGCGTTGCAGGGGAGTTTGAGGTGGCATTGGATATGCCGTTTGATGCATTACTGAACAATTGCCCGAATTAGTATTTTGAGCAGATGATGTGCTATGCTGCCCCGTAAGGCTTTCTGGGTTTCACCCCTACCAAGAACAAGAACATGGTAATCTGATTGCTTGGAAATCGGGCCAGAAGCGTGCAAAGTGACATTATTAATTTATAGTCTCAAACATTCAATAATAAATGGTTACTTGCCTGACTTTCCAACAGTTACATTCCTACACCACATAAATCATGACCTGCCACCATCTCTTTCTTCTATCCTTCTGCATCCATCAAATGGGGGATTCTGCTCCTAAGATGCTACAAGTCCCTCCTGATGAGCGGTATATCGTACCTAATGGCCGACTACTATTCCATCCCAACTGAGATGGGTGACATCCATATTTTTATGTGGTAGAATCACACCCGCTAGATCAACGAACAGAAGCAACGCTCAAAGGGAGGGCAATTGTATTTATTCAGGATACCTCCCCCAAAGGCCTTCAAAAAATGTTGGATTTCGAAGATACTTTACGTATTCCGTTAGGACCTGACAATACAATTCCCAATCTAGGTGTGTATATTCCATATTATCTGCCTTGCTAAATTTGTGCATATTTATTGTATTACAGGTTTGTTCGAGATTATGAAAAATGACTTGTTCTTTGCCCAGGATCTTCATGGCAGCTTAGATGCTATGGATGATATTGTGCAAGCCTTTGCAGGCGAAGGGTAAGAATTGTATTTGATATTCTTTAATCCTCAATCATACTGATGCCATGATCAGCGCCGACATACAGAATGAGGCTGAGTTGACAGAGCATATGGCCATACGAGATAGGATCATGGTGCCATTACACGAAGTTACGAGGGAGCATGGTACAAAACATGGAGGTGGGATTCTTTTTGAGCGAAATGGATGGATCATTGCTGTCAAGGAAGATGGTCGATGCTATATGATTGGGCCTTCTCATCAGCATTCAAGACAATTGATATCTCCAAATGCAGCAGGGAAAATCATGGACACTGAGATGAACGAGGACCAAAAGCTACGAAAAGATATGATGACTGTATGTGTGACCTGGTTATTTATACATTTATGTTCTAAATAGCATTATAGGCTTCTGCAAAATTTGGCATTGCTGTCATGAAGGGATTTCTACCTTCTTCAATTGTCAAAACTTTTCAAAATCATGCAGAACTTACCAATTTACCCCGAATGGGAACCGACGACAATGTGTTTTTCCCTACGCAGCAGTTAAATCCTGCTCCTGCTGTTCCTTGCGATGACAGTACGAGTTCATCTGTTATTCTGGATCAATATTTGATTGTTCTATACCCAGAAAATGGTCTCCAAGGTCTGGGTTTTTTTGGCAGGATAGATGGACACATTGATGGGGGCAACGATCCTGGTGCACTGACATTTACGTACTAAAATGGTCCTTTGCCTCCCGATTATAAAGCTGGCCATTTTCACTTGATGTATTTTGGGCTTTATGTCCGTACAGTCAGCATGCACTTTCTGGCATTCTGTGGTTTACGGAAGCACAGAGGAACTCCACCATTGGGTCCAAATGACCAACTTATTGATCCTTCTGCTTATCGTTTGATGCATGTTCTATACCCTCCTGCAGCCATGCTTTCTGGGGCAGGGAAAAAATGTATTGGCCTCGCTTCAATACCTGGTCCTAAAGGAATGGATCTGTTGACCATTCCACCTGAGATGTCTACCCCAATGTAAGGGTTTCACCTCAGTAACATTACAAGTTATACTAACTATATTTTAACAGTCCAAACAAAGCTTATAGACCTATAACACCTTCAAACTGCGCTACTATGGCAACTGATGGCCTTGTCATGTTATCTCCAACTCAGCTCATACAAAATATTGCGAGGCATCTTCTATCTTATAATGCCTACATTATAAAACAACTACCTTATGCACTGCAAGCTCGCATCGAACCAACTACCTTTCTCTCTGCTTTTTCAATCAATTTAGATGATCAGCGAATTCCTGTTGGTCCATGGGTGACCGCGCCAACAGGATATTGCCGACCTCCTCCTGGAAATTCATTTGACACACCTGACAATGATGTCCAGGAAGATTCAGGTCAAGATATTGATGCTAATATGACAGAGGCAGATCGTGTGGCACATCAACTTCGTATCAGCTACCTGTCAGAGTGGGCAACTCATTCTGCAAATTGCGGAAAATTCATGGGATGCAGACAAGAACTTGTTGATGCGATTGATGAAGACATGCCTGAATACAAGAAAAGAAAAGTTGTAACAAAACAATGTGAGATCCTTTGAGAATTGAAATTTAATGCTTGTATATTAACTTCATTTATCAGCTGGTAAACGACGTGAAGACAATTCTCTTCCTTCTGGAATAAAATGTATGTTTGTATAATTATGCTTGATTCATAAATAAATATGTGCATCTATAGGAAAGTTACAAAAGGCTGCTGTCCCTGGCACGCAATTTCCAGGAGCTGGTATGCCTGGTGTCAGCGACATCTGGCATCGTCTGAGACAGAATAATGGCAAGATCAATATTATTTTTACGGGTGTAACGATATCTCTAATAAATATTTCACAGATCCACAGCCCATAGATGAGCTGCTTGGAATATCAAAGAGCATCCAAAGACATCAAGGTTTTTGTTTTCATCCTGTGGTTTTAACCTGCTACATGCTAAAATATGGTTCTTGGCCCAGACCTTTTGGGCGATGTTTGTGGCAAAGATATTCCTGATCATGGTAACACATCAGAACACTATGCTAATTCATCAGAGGCGGAATATCCTCAAGACCACAATAGCGCTGTGGATCCAGAAGATATTCCAGACAGTGATAACATGGCAATCAATTCCGAAGATATTATTGACAAGATGATTAAACCTGGTACGTACTTTGTCATTGGTTCTTACAAATAACATCCCTCAACATTTGGTCGCAGGTGATATAGAATTGTCACCTAGCCAAGAATTGCCACATGTGGATGATTATGAGTCCAATAGCGGTACTATGTTAGCCTTCAAACCTTGCATATACAATTGCTGACATTCATTTGATTAAGATCTTACCTCCCTGAACGAATCCAAAAATGAAGATCATGAAACAAGAGATAGTATGTGTTTGAAGTTACGATCACAAGACTCATTTTAATATATTTAGATGGTTCGCTATATCAGCCGGATTGTTTGAAGGATACGCTTGATATGAATAACAAAGAGGTGCATTGTGTATTATATTACCATCTTGAATCTTGTATTATCTAACATATTGATCATAACCATAACAGAATATGCAAGACCTAGATGATGAAGACCCAGACGATGAAGACTCAGACGATGAAGAGCAATTGCCATTGACTTTGCAGCCTGTATCACCCTCTGGTGATCTTCCAGATATATCTGATCCTGAAGATGAACCTTGGTCTTCAGATCGTATCAATTCAGAGAGGGGTTCTGATTCTGATTCTGATTCTGAGTCTGGACTTGACTCCGGTGATGAGAAAGTAATGGATCGCTGTAAGTATTGTTTTTGAGTTTGCCATTAGTGATGTGCAGGGCCTGGCTCGGCTCGAAAGCCCAGGCTTGGGCTCGGCTTGACCAGGCTCAGGCTTACAGTGGTGTTGAGCCGAGCCTTTGCACAAGGCTCGGCTCGGCTCAGGCTCGGCTCAGGCTCAGGCCCAGGCTCGCAGGAGAAAGATAATTCAGTTCTACGCTATATCCCTATGCTACATCTTGCACATATACATCGTCATTGTCATGATCCACAAAGCCCTCATCATCAACAAGATCAGAAATCAATTCATCCCAACCCACCTTTTCTGTATCACCCTGAACACCATCTTCATACTCATCTAATTCTACCTTGAGCTCAGTACTAGGTTCTTCACGGAATAGGAGGTCGCAGTGATAGATACACTTGAGGAATTGTAAAGCCTCGACAATGTCTGGTTTTAGACGGTTACGGTGCTTGCTGATGGTGATTCCCATGGATGAGAACGCGCGTTCACTGGAAACTGATGATGCCATGATTGGGAGTACATCGCGTGCGAGGGACGCCCAGACTTCATATCGATTACAGTTCCACTACACCATAATCAGCCTAATCATGTAATAATGGGGAAGAAATACGTACTCCCCACCACTCAACAATTGTCATATCCCCAAGCTGATCCTTTGAGTATAAGTAGCCATTGAAATCATCACGCCACAGAGCCGTTGAATCACTAGGTTCAACAGGGTCATCGTTGGCATCATCATCATCATCGTCATCAGACAACTCACAAATCAGAATGCCAACTTTGCGTATTGCTGACTTTCCGGTTCGTCGTGGCTGTGATGGTGCCGAGTTGTTCATGTAAATCTCAATGTAACGTTCTTTGTACTGTAACATAATTACATTTACATCACCATACAGTAACATGGAAAATAAGGAACTAAAATACTTACCATCGCTTCGGCATTCTTGAGAATGCTTTTCAACTTCTCATCACCCCAAAATTTGCGAATATGTTTGGTTTTGTTTGATGGATCAAGTACTTGAAATGATGGTCAGACCCTTACAAAACACAATAGAAAGGTTATCTCACACATTGCAAATGTATATGCATCTGAATCTGCAGTACGATCATAGTATTCTTCGACCTTTGCAAGGCCAGCTTCCAGCACAGGAACGAAATCACGATACATAGAACGAGCAGCCCGTTTAGTCCATGCCTTGTGTAATGCTTCAAGAGCGGGCAAAGCGAGATGGAGGGTGGTTCCCCGATCAGACGAGAACGCTTGCTGCACATTATCAGCATGCTGTATCCGAAATGATCGTGTCAGGAATTTAGAGTTTAGATGAAAGCAAGACACTCACAGCAAGAAGGTCGTTAAATAACCCGACGCGCTCCCATTCCCCTGCCGAGAGCTGTAAGCTATCAATTTTCGATCGTTTGGTGAGGTCCTTCTCGTCTCTTCCAATCTCATAAACAAAGGTATCGACAATCTATTACTAGTTAGGCATGTTTGTAGTTAAGCAAGAATAATGATACCTTCTTTTTTTGTTGGTTTTGATGGTGGCTGAAGAACTGTACAGGACCACCATAGATTGATCTGGGAGATTGTTTATAGTCGTGTGATCATTTTCTGGCTAGACAAATATATTGTATATCCCAAACTGAAGCCGCGGCTTGGGGGCTCGGCTCAGGCTTTGTCGAGCTTGAGCTGAGCCCTGAGCCCCACAAGCCCGCTTCAAAGGCCCGGCTCAGCTTGGGCTTCTAGGGCTCGGCAGCCTGGGCTTCAGGGCTTTGAGCTGGGCCTTGCACATCACTATTTGCCATGCATTTCATTGATCGTCAATCTTGTAGTTGAGGAAACCACTGAAATGGATCTTGAGTCTTGGGCAAAGACTTTAACAACAGCATCGGTCTGGGATGCAATTGGAGACTTCATGCTAGGATTTGATGCTCTCAAGACTCAAAAACCAAAAGAAGATGCATATGTTTTCACGATCAGAATTAACAAAGCAATGGATATGTTAGAAGCAATGCCTGGGTCACTAGACATGATGCCTATCATTAATCAAACTTGGTCTGATTTGGTGGATCTACAGCACTTCAATGCAATATCATCCGTTGACATATGAACCAGACAGGTTATGACTATGTTTGGCACTTGGTCTCCCTATTCCTGGCTGATGAAGACAATCACTGGCACGATGTCGACTCTGGAACACATGGTCAATCAACCTTTTGAGAAGAAAAGCTGGATTGAAAAGCTTGTCACAGACGTGTATAATGTGGTCTCACTTCATGGCGATTGCCAGAAGACATTTTATCCTAATTGATATCTTTCCGACACTACTCTTAAACCCAAACCCATTCATGTTGGCCGATACACTACCCATAAGAACAAGCATACCAAGTCAACTTTCGAAATATGTTGGACTTTGCCAAAGACCTGGCTGAAGTTTCCTTCTGATAAGCTTTCGGAATTTTGCTATGCTGTGGTGGATTGTTTTTTACAGTGTTCACCATCAAATTCATTCTTATTGTTGACCGATGCTTGGAAACTATTCTTGGACCCCATGGCTTACATTGACAGGAGAAACAATGGTCCATCCAGATCTTCAAAGAGCACATTCATTGAACCCTTTGATCTTCCAAAACACCTCCTGCCCATTCTTCATCACCATCCTATATTTGTAGAAGGTTCGTCTGGGGAATCCTGTTTAGCAACTTTAGACTATCTATTGCAACTTTGGTACCATAAAAATGGACCAGCACATCAACTGTGGCGACCATTGAAGTCAATATCGCAGTGCCATACTAATACTCCTCATAACTCCAATACTCCCAATACTCCTGATATATCCCCACCACCTCCGAATCTCACCAGTGCCAGACTAATGGTTTTTCATCTGTGGCTACAAAAGATTCTTCCAACCCTAAAGAAAAACATCAGCAGTGATGGAGCATTCAAGATAGTTGTTTTGTGCTGACAAATTACAACCTTCGCATGCTAAGGATTCAGCCATCAAAAAGATTTGCACAAATCCTGACTTCCATTTGCCATTTCGAGATTGTGCACCTACCCGACAAAAGGTCAAGAATACCGTGTACAGTGTTAGAGACACTTTGTATACCGCTGAAGGATTTTGGAATGTCCTAGCACATCGTGGCGTTTTTTACGGATCAACATTTGAACAAGAATACGATGTCTATTTCGAGTCCTATGATGAATGGCTCAAGTTGAAATCAGTTGTTGATAAGCCCGACAGCTATTTCACTAATATGCGCACTTATGGAAGTGCTATTTCTCAGCAAACGCTGAATCGTTTACCAGAATACTGGGAAGACCATGGAGCCTGGACAGAGTTTCTCAAACAGCAAGAAGGCGGCAAATTGTTATCCATGAAATCCATATACGACTTTCTTACACATTCAAGGCCAAATAAAAACAAGGGAAAAGCACTTCACCCCGATCATCGGAATCACAAACAATCTACAAGATACAACAAACATGGAGATGAAATAGATAACAGGAACTCCATTCCTCTCTTTTTTGGCATTGGGCCCTTGATTGCTCTTTTGATATGTGGTGATTTGGTCATGGCTGGCTTGATTACGATGCCATCCAAGCAGGAGATGGGTTTTCTTGTCACAGATGTCAGTAAAGGCGCCAAGGCCGGATTAGAAAAGTTAGGTCTTGTTGGTCAATCAGCTTCTAAGACAGATGTCTGCGATGCTTTTGTGGCAGTTTGCGACTATCTGGAAGAGCACTTCACAGCTGATGAGAAGGACCTGATGGGCTACAACATTCTTATGGTTGAACACAGTCTGTGCAAATATTCTAGGCTAATCCCTTGGAAAAAGAAAAAGAAAAAAAGAAAAAATCAATGCGGTATGTCTGGTAGGTAAACTTTGCTTGTAATCCTATATGCAAGTTCAATCTGAGTATTTAATATATTACTTTTATTTGAAATAATGGACAAAAGAGCACCAACTGGCTTGGATTTCTTGAATTGCAACAATTCAAGAAATGGTTGATTGCTTATGAAGGTAATGGTGTTTGATCAATGGCTAATGGTTTGTGGACCATTGTTTGCAACAAATGAGCCGCATTGAACATCGCCATCATCTTCTCCACTCAAGTCCTTGACAAACTGTCTGTCCACCAATGGCTTACCTGTTTCTCTACTGCGCTATATTCTGCTACTTGTCCAGTCTTTGTTTCACTTCATTCGATGGCTTTAGTGCCTCTGAAGATAACCGGTGGGTTGCTCATCATATTGGAGCATTCACTTGGGGATGACTCTGACACTTGCCGTAGACTAGACAAATTTCTGCAGCTCAAACTTTGGAGTAACATTCAGCTGCAACCAGTCAATGTTAGTTTCGGTGAATTGAAGTATGTGATTGCTGTTTTGTGTCAGGTGCTGTACTATCACTAATGGCATCTACTGATCTTTAGAAAATCCAACAACTTCAGCTGTGTCAAACCTAAGGCTCCAACTGTTTAGTATACGTTTACTCCCGAAAGGTAAATTAAATGGATATGGTTGTTTTAACCGTTTAACTAGCTATATATGTATAAAATATACAGTAGCTACACGGTTGTTCCTAGAAAATTTATTTCGAAGCCTCCTGGACCTGAGCCGGAAGTTTGCCATGTCGTAACTTTGGGGGCATCATATCAAAAAGGCCGCTATGTATCCATGCCTTCGTGAGGAGGGCCATAGAGAGAGTATTTTCCTTCAAGGAGCTTCGGAGATTGCTGCAAATATGTCGGGACTTGGAGAAAACGCGTTCAATGGAGACACTAGTTTCAGGAATGGCGAGATAATCTCGAGCCATTTTTGCGATTGTTGGGAATTCGGCAGCATGTTTCTAGTAGTATGGTGTCAGACCTGGATAACCTTTCCAAGAGCAATACTCACTTTCCACCATAAAAGTGGGTTTAGCAGGACATCTTCGGCGGATGGCTCCAGGTCGTTACCGATGTCCTCTCCATCTTGTCTCTCAATTGGGGCAGATTCGAACGTGAGGTACCTTCCCAACTCATCCGCAAGCTCCTCTTGTGGAGTACGATGTGGGACAGGAATTGTTGCTGTAGCGGTGGTCGGCCGCTGGAAGTGGCACACACTTGCCAGGAAGGATGATGTTCTCAGTATGGGTGGCAGTGCAGCTACTTTAGGTGCAGATGCGAGAGTTGGGTCGGCTGCGGTTGATTTGAGATAGGTCTCGGCAAAGTATTTGAAGACGGCCTCTGCTGCGCTAATGGCTTCTTGTTGAGCTTTTGAATTGCCTTGTTCTGC
>QLOK01042440.1:6833-30397 GCA_003313805.1 Tricholoma flavovirens
AAAAAAAAAAAAAAAAAAAACACCAATATCTCAACTTTTGTCGTAGCCAAATCTTTTCGTGGCCTTGAAAGAGATGAAAAAGGTCAAATAATCCACCGCAAAAATGAAAAGTCTCTCGGAGTATGCTTTGTTACCACTCGTCCTTCAAATTCCTACTAAATCCTTTCAATCCAGGCATTTCGAGAGCTTCCACAACAACAACTAACCAATCCTCTGTTTTCATCCGGACAACGCAGTACCCTCGCCCTCTCAACTTTCGGTCCCGTTTGTTGTCCCACACCCTCTCCATCTTGATTATGAACTCACTCATTCGTAGGAAACCGTAACAACAAATATGATCGGCAAGGCCGCTGCTTTTTCTCTGTCCGATAACGACCCTGTTCGGATTTTTGGACTACCCAAACAGATGTTATTAGAGGTATACATTCAGCTGAGGTTCTGATTATCGCCTAATGTCACCACACAGTTTCGCATCCTCTCCAAACCTTGTTCAGTCATTCGTGACGTGACGCTACAGACGGTCGAGCTTATGCAGAATGCCCGAGACAAATCAAGTCGGGATACTAGGGCTGTTTTCAGTACGCCCATTCTTTGTTCATCTTTTTTAACCTAAATTCATACATCTTAACCAGCTGGACGCGCCGGATGCGGGAAAAGTTTTCTCATGCTGCAGACTGTAGAACACTGCATAGCCAACGGCTGGATCGTCATCTACGTTCCTCGAGGTGCTCCCACTCACTCTCTCTCTCCCACCTCGTGCACAAAATAATCTATCCCTAATCAGCCGTGAACCTCGTCAACTCCACCACCTCCTACGAGTACGACCTCCGCACACGGATGTATCTGCAGCCTACCTTCTCGTACCAGACATTGCAGCGCTTACAGACCGTTAACCGCGACGCGCTACTTGGACTAACCACAACCAAAAAGCTGGTGTTCGAGAAGCGGGAGGTGCCTGGTGGCACCAGTCTCTTTGACCTTATTGGTGTGGCACTGAAGGACCCAACATCGGCACCCGTCATTCTGGATGCGCTGATGACAGAGCTTAGTACACAGGTCAAGTACGTATTACTATTTCATTTCAAAATCGTGGATACAGATGTAGTTCCGTTCCAGACACCCTGTCTTACTAGCAGTGGACGACTTCCAGGCTCTCTTCTGCCGCACGGCATACCGCGATCCCCATTTCATACCCATCCGGCCGTACCACCTTTCCCTCCCGCGACTAATACTGGACTTCGCCTCAGGACAACGCGCGTTCGTCAGTGTTTCACGTCCCCCCTCGTGACCCTCATTATTGTACTTATACTCCCACAGGAAAAGGGCGCGTTCCTCGGTGCCCTGACCGCCTCCTCCACAATCTACCCCGTTTCCCTTGAACTTCAAGACGCCCTATCCCTCCCCTCGTCAGGCGCACCCCCCAGCCCCTACGACAAGGTGCGCTCGAGGGTATTAAAAGGGTACACGAAAGGAATGCAGGCCGTGCGGGTGCCCGATCAGTTGAGTATACCTGAGGCGGCAGCGCTGTTCGAAGTCTGGATGAAAGATAGGGCATTAATACCTTGTGAGCTTTTTTTTTTTTTTTTTTTGAAAATATTCATATATCAGATCCTTTGACTAACTGTGTTCCGTGCTAGTGGCATACGATGAGATGTTTCTGGCAAAATACACGGAGTCGAGTGGTAACGCGAGAGATTTTGTGTGGAAAGGATTGTTGGCTACGCTAGAATCATAGTTCCATGCTCGACATTTGGATACCATAATACATAATACTCTTTGCAACTAAAACTCGCAGACGTTTACACTTTTTTAAAGTAATCATTTAGATTGGGATAGTGCAACATGTTCCGTGCGCTCTAGTAGGTTGTAATTATCCAAGCGGGAATATCATAATATGCATTGAATGAATATCCTGGGCAGAATCATGAAATTCTCCGGTTCAGGGCTCCGATGTCTGCAAACACACTTTTGGGAACAGACGATACTCCACGGGCATATATCTGGTTGGTATATATCTATAGAACAGTCAGATAGTATAGGGTGCGTGCGCCCCGTATCAACGCACCAACTCATCATACACGATCGCAGGCACTTTTCTATCGCACAGAACAGAGCCTGGATGTATTTTAACAATCTGAAACGCAGAAAATGATAACCAGAAATCACAGTGGACAAGATAAAATACACACCGATTGTCCCATTGTTTGCTTGTACGACCCGTCCGGCTGTAAAAACGCAGAGTTCTGTGCTAGCCCGTGAGCCAAGCTCTTTATCACTGGCGCCTCTAAATCCCCACAGGAAACCCTCCAGTCAATCTTCATCCTTTCGCACGTCTGCTGCAGTTGTTTGCGAATTGAGACCGCCTCTAGGAGTGTCCGCTCATTCAAAAAATGTTTTTTGCACCAGGCCTTTCTGGCGGGTTTTCCCTCAGCCACTGCGATCTCCGTGTATGAACGGATCGCATTAAGGACAGTGAGGTGGTCGCCCGACGGGTGTCGGAATTTTCGTCTTGCGTCTGATGCAACCTCACGCTGCTCCGTCACGTCCACGAAAAGCTTGGACGTCGCAGAGAGGACCGATATGATGTCAAGGATTTCTAGCGTGCAACTCAGGTCCTTGGAAGCCACAATAGCACGGGCATATACTGGTTCCAATGGAAAAAAGGCCATTTCGCAACCTAGCGGCGTTAGTTGCCTTTTGGTATCTATTGCATCCAGAAGCCACAGCGTCTTTAGAGCGGATGAGACTGAAGATCGTGAAATATGATTAGAAGCTAGTGAGAACTAGAAATAAAACGTACTTACTAGATTCTACATCAGGCATGTCCATCAAATCTAGCTCCTCCAGGTCTTGGTTCAAACACTTCAGCTGCAGAATACTAGACGCAAGACTACAGCGCATTATCTCCGGCTCTGGCGCAATTTGCATGTGATTGAAAGCATCCTCGGTGTACAATCGAAAGCATACACCCGATCCCTTAAATTTAGTGATGAGCTTCCACCACGTTGGATTAAGAGTAGCGAACATACCTCTCGTCCAGCGCGCCCAGTACGTTGCATTGCAGAAGATTTTGTGATGGGCTTTGTTAATAGTGTATCAAACCCTGGTGAGTTTTTAGATGACTCTTCAAGCAAACGATCATGATTGAACCCACCGCCACCTGTATCTCGAGCAAGATACCGTTTCTCCTTACACATGCCGGTATCAATAACATATTTGACTCCCGGGATCGTAATGGACGTCTCTGCAATATTAGTCGCCAATATACATTTTCGCGTATTCGGCGGAGGTGTCATAAACACCATTGCATTTTGTCCGGGAGCTTGGGCGGCATACATAGGGCATATCAGAACCTAAGAACTCAGAATAAATCTGGGAGAGGTCGGCGTCGGACTCACCTTTGCAGCATTTTGAGGTAGTTGATTGGCAAAAAGTTGGATTGATTTGTCTAGACTTTCAATGTCTTCTTGACCTGGGTTGAAAGCATGAGGACTGCTTCGAAGTCGAAAAAAAAAAAAAAAAAAAAACAAACCTGGTAAAAATATCAGAACATCTCCTGGAGGCTGATCCGTATGTATTTGGAAGAACGTCCGCAGAGCAGAATCTACATAATCCGACTGCCCCTCTAACGAATGATATATCCTGACAGGATGTTGTCGTCCCTTGACATATAGTATTTTTGCGCTGCGCATATACATTCATCACCAACTCCTGGAAGAAAGGAATGACGGGACTTGCTTGTTAAAAAACCTGCTGAACTTTTCCGCGTCCAGAGTCGCACTCATGATAACGACCTTGAGTGGATTGGCTCTGTCTGCCTTGCCTTTTCCCTTGCCATTGACTTCCCCATCGCCATTTCTCTCCTTTAGTATAGTCTTCAAATTCGCAACCAAAAGGTCAGTCCGCAGCGTCCGTTCATGTGCCTCGTCAACCACTACTACACTGTATTTGCCCAACATTGGGTCCGACAGCAACTCACGAACAATCATCCCGTCTGTCATATACTTGATGCGTGTTTCTAGGTTGGAACATTCATCAAACCGGACGGAGTAGCCCACGATATTTCCAACGATGCTGTTTTGCTCGAGTGCTACGCGGGCAGCCAAAGAAGTAGCAGCGACCTTGCGGGGCTGAGTAACGGCAATCATCCCTGACTCTGCTATCCCAGACTCTAGAAGGTATTGAGGCACCTCTGCAAAATAGCATGAACACCATCGTGTCAATAAGAAACAGGGGGTTTACACACGAGTGGTTTTTCCAGAGCCAGTCTCGCCCAAAAGAACCGTAACATCGTTATGCCGTATCTCTTGTATTAGAGCATCCCTTCCTACGCCAAAGTATTCAACAAGCAACATGCATGCATGCGTAAGCATGCCTACCGTTTGCAATGGGGAGCTGTTTTCGTTGTTCCTGCAGCTGCCCCGCGTTGCTTGACCCCGCGCCGTTTGCATTCGTCTCCGGACCCAATGATTGACGCGACTTTTTTCGTCGAGCATTTTTTCCTTGTCCAGAATATCCGTTGGGTGTGCCATTAGTATGGGGCATTCTCCTTCGCCTATCTTCGTCGTCACTCACGTCAACCCATGGGGTAGAGTTGTGCTTTTTACCGGGATGACCATTCATCTGAGGCTTGGAGATCCCATTGCTCATAAGCCGAATCCGCTTTGTTGGAGTCTGAGCGGTAGACATCGCATTGCACTGACAGCCTCGGCAAGAAAAAAAAAGAAGAAAAAAAAAAAAATTGGAATGACCGGTTCGGATCACGTGTCATATTCAAAAGCATGAATATTATGTAGACGCAGCAGGTAAAACAATGGTGTGCTTGTCCGGCATGCTACAACGTATGCGTACTGTATCCCAAAGAGGCGAGGTGACCGTAAGCATGGAATAGAAAATAAATAAAAGTTTAAAAAAAGATCCCAAACCCACACACTACAAGAAATCACCATTGAAACCACCCTTGAAAACGCGAGAAGATTATGAAGCTGGAAGATGGCAAAAGCGTCAAGAAAATGCGTTCCAACAACAATAGGTATACGTGTAAATTTTGAGGTAGGGAGCAAAACCTTTAAACAACAACGCACCGTCGTGCACTCCAAGGTCAGTAAAGACGAAATTATACAATCCCAGAGAACCAAAAGAAAAAAGGGAAAGCAAGGCATCTCTACCAGTTCATGCTGCTTTCCCTCAAGATTGGTGCTGAGATCGCAGCGGGTACAATGTTCCTCCTCTGGCCCATCCCAGCCGGATTAGCCCGGCTATCCAAGTGGCCTTCCTCCTGCCTCTCGCCCTGGAATCCTCTCAACGAATCTTCCGCATAATAAAAGCTCCTCCGTCTCGCACCGCCCACACTATCCTGGTCAAACTCCCTGCCCTCCGGCCGTGCGCCGACAAACTGATTAGCTGGAACAGGATCAGACAGCCGCCGGTGTGCCAGCTCCCGTCTGCGCTTGAAGGAGCGATATACGAGGAACGCTAGCACCAGCAGTGCAATAGCACCGAGGGCAGTAGCCACTCCAATGATGGCATCCTGACGAGATTTGTTGTTAGATCCACTACTGATGGAGGAGCTCCCAGAGCTGCCGGTGGCCGGTGGCGGGACAGAATTCAGGTTGAAGCCAGAGTTGACGAGGCTGGCGAGCTGCTTGGCTACAGCGTTGGGAACACCGGTATAGAACGCCGACTGGGTGGCCTTTATTTGGGCAGCGAGTGTGTCGACCAAATTCGTAGGGATGAATCCTAACCACATTGTCCCAAGTTGGCTCATGTCGTTCGTGCTATGATACGTCGATGGAACGTACACTTCCAATGCATATGTCTTTACTTGGGAAGCTGTGTAGTAGAACGATCAGCCACCCTGTACATAGATGTGGACATAAAAGGACTGACGGTCTATTTGCAGTGCGGTGGAGATGATCAAAGGCAGAAAGGCGAAAATCTGACTTGATGAGACCGAGTTATTCACCACAAACGGCCAGTTGAGCTCCTGATCGAACAAGATACTTATCAGGGTATATCCGTCGAAATTCTGAGTTAGGTCGAGCTGATTTTTTGGGAAGATCATGTTCGCAATATTTGGCAGGTTGGGCACAACCAAAGTAGTGGCTGGAGACGGCAGGTTGTTCATAGTGGTGGTAGCTTGATCAGGATTTGTGAGCGTGCCAGACGAAGGTGTCGGGATAGACGAGATGGCCAAAGACGATTCTGTAAGGACGAATGAGAGATCCGAAGAAACAGAGATGGAGGCGGTTGGAGTTGAGGTGGAAGTCGGTGTGGAAGTCGGTGTGGAATCCTGGGACACGGTATCATTAGGAGTCGTGATGGGGAAACTAATAGTGATATCAGTTGTCGGAGTGCTAGGAGTCCCACCCGAAGACACCGGGAGAGAAGTAATGGTAGGCGGGGTATATTGAGAAGTGGAATTGTTGATCGGTGGAAGGATCGTTGGAGATACATCACCAGTGGTGGTGGGAGTGGCCAAGACTGGAGGCAGAATGCTGCTGATACCGGACAGGATGGGAATACCCCACAAAGATGTATGGGTAAGACCTGGACTGCCTAGAGAATTGCTGGTGGTCACTGGTGGAAGAATACCGCCATTGGAAGAGAATGAGAGCGAGGGTGCAAGGGAAGATGGCGGAGGTGGCGTCGGAAGGAGGCTTGTGACCCCCGAGATGATGGGTGATAGGCTACCACCTTGAGATGAAACAGTGGTGGTAGTATCAGAAGGACTACTAGACGGTGGAGACGATGCCGGTGGAAGCAGGGCGCTTGTTACCCCCGAGATGATGGGTGGTAGGATACCACCTTGAGATGAAGTTGGGGTGGTAGTGGTGGGTGTGATGTTAGAAGGACTACTAGACGGTGGAGACGATGCCGGTGGAAGCAGGGCGCTTGTTGCTTCCGAGATGATGGGTGGTAGGATACCACCTTGAGATGAAGTTGAGGTGGTAATGGTGGGTGTGATGTTAGAAGGACTACTAGACGGTGGAGACGATGCCGGTGGAAGCAGGGCGCTTGTTACCCCCGAGATGATGGGTGGTAGAATACCACCTTGAGATGAAGTTGGGGTGGTAGTTGTGGGTGTGTCAGAAGGGCTGCTAGACGGTGGAGACGATGACGGTGGAAGCAGGGCACCTGTGACACCCGAAATGATGGGTGATAAAATACCACCTTGAGATGAAGTAGTGGTGGCGGTAGTGGTGGGTGTGTTAGATGGACTACCAGACGGTGGAAACGACGCCGGCGGAAGGAGGCTTGTGACACCCGAAATGATGGGTGATAAAATACCATGTTGAGATGAAGCTGGGGTGGTAGTGGTGGGTGTGTCAGAAGGACTACTAGACGGTGGAGACGATGCCGGTGGAAGCAGGGCGCTTGTTACCCCCGAGATGATGGGTGGCAAGATATTACCTTGAGATGAAGTAGTGGTGGTGGTAGGGTTGGGTGTGTTAGAAGGACTACTAGACGGTGGAAACGACGCCGGCGGAAGGAGGCCTGTGACACCTGAAATGATGGGTGATAAAATACCACCTTGAGATGAAGTCGTGGTGGTAGTTGTGGGTGTGTCAGAAGGGCTGCTAGACGGCGGAGAGGATGTCGGTGGAAGCAGGGCACCTGTGACCCCCGAGATGATGGGTGGCAAGATACCACCTTGAGATGAAGCAGTGGTGGTAGTGTCAGAAGGACTACTCAGGGCACCTGTGACACCTGGTGGCAAGATACCACCTTGAGATGAAGCAGTGGTGGCAGTGCCAGGACTACTAGACGGTGGAAGCAGGGCACCTGTGACCCCCGAGATGATGGGTTGTAGAACACCACCTTGAGATGAAGCAGTGGTAGTAGTGTCAGAAGGACTACTCAGGGCACCTGTGACACCTGGTGGCAAGATACCACCTTGAGATGAAGTTGGGGTGGGTGTGTCAGAAGGAGTAGTAGGGCTTGGAATGGATGGGTTTGATGTCTGATTCAAACCAGCTGGTAGAGTGAGAACAGGAAAGATTGAGAAGAATGGGAAGAGAGTACCCAATAGTTGAGCCAAATCCTGTCTTTGGAGCACCTCGCGTTTTAATAAAGAACGACGAGCATGAGAGCGAATTGGAGAGGAATGAGCAGCACGGACAGAAATTGAAAAGAAGAGAATAAAAGCATAAATATGAAAAAACATTGGGAATTGCTGTCGAGCAGGACGGCCAGCTAACTTTTCGGTTAGCCAGGCCAAGGGTTCTGGAAAAAGAGCGTGGTTGGGAGGAGAATGATACTACTCTGTCACATCTCGTCACATCGTTTCACTGCTCCATATACAGCCAAATCTATCATTTACTTGCTCATACACCTCGGCCCAACATGCTTTCCCGCCCAGGTCCAACCCCAATCCACTCCACACGTATCCCTACCATCTCTTCTATATACTCAACATACTTCTTACAATTGTCTGGCAATCCCTTGTATGTCCTTACCTCCGTAATACTGGATCCCCATCCTGGCAGCGTTTCGTATTCGACCTTCACTTTATTTAAAACATCCAGATCCGCTGCCAACACTCTGGTTTCAAACTTGCCACTGTTTTCAAATAAATGAAACAGACGAACCTGGGAATCCACGGAGCTCCTTCCCATCAACAACATACTTGACCCCAACTTTGATCTCCTCCAGCTTGTCCAGCACATCAAGCTTCGTGATATTGAGGCTATCGTATCCATTGATCATGCAAGAATGCTTCAACACAACAAGGTCAAGCCATCCGCAGCGCCGGCGTCTGCCAGTCGTCGTTCCGTACTCCTTCCCTACTTCCTGGAAATGAACCCCGATGTCCTGGTAAAATTATATAAATATCAGTCAACCCCATCAAATTCACACTAAATCAACCCACGTTAAGTTGCTCAGTCGGGAACGGTCCTCCCCCAACTCTTGTTGTGTACGCTTTCACCACCCCGATAGTCTTCCCTATCAGTTTCGGTGGGATACCAAGACCCGTGCAAGCCCCACCAACAGAAGTAGAAGACGACGTCACAAAGGGGTACGTCCCAAAATCAATATCAAGCATAAGCGCATTCGCACCTTCCACAAGCACACGCTTCCCAGAGGAAATGGCATTGTGAATGTATACAAGGCTGTCGATAACATAAGGCCGGAGTCGCTCTGCGAGGGCCTAGAAAGATTAATTTAGCACTCGGAAAAATACATCATAAAAATGAGTCAGAGACCTTGTACCGCACTATCTCTCCCTCCGTATCATATTCAAAATGTCCATATCGCTTAAACCGCCCTTCTACGAGTTTCCTAAACTTCTCAGCAAAGGTATCGTCGAAAAGATGGTGTACCCTCAAGCCAGATCGCGATGCCTTGCCAGAATAGGCGGGGCCAATCCCCTTCTTTGTTGTTCCAATGCTGAGAGATAGACATCAGGCATCAGGAATCTCATTAGGAGACTCAGGCAGTAAAAACGCACCTGGAGCTGCCCAGTTCAACTTCTTTCAATCCATCCACGATCTGGTGAAAGTCGAACACGAGATGTGCGCGATCGGAGATGAACATGCGGTTACTGCAGTCTAGACCTAACCATACAATTACATTTTAAAAAAATGGACCAATGTCAATATACATGCCTCCGCTTTCCAACGCATCTAGCTCAGCGAAAAAAGACGGCAAGTGAACAACAACGCCGGACCCAATCACACCAGTGCACGCCGGATTCACGAGCCCTATATAAATTGTCAGCGCTACTGCTAGTTATGCGTAGAAAATGTACTGGCCGCTGGGAAGTAAATGGAATGCATAAGTCTTCATAACCTTCTTTGGTCCGATAGGAACGATAATCGTATGTCCGGCGTTGTTTCCGCCTGCGCAGCGTGCGCAGACATCTACCTCCGCGGAGAGGATGTCGACCAGCTTCCCTTTACCCTCATCGCCCCATTGTGCGCCAAGCACGACCGTGACTAGTAATCCCAAACGCATTCAGAGATGTAAATGAGAACCACAGAGGTGTACGAACCGCTCATGGGTGCTACCGCACTCTTGATAAATAGTTGATTGGGCTTCGCAAATCTTACCTGAGTACTTACGGGTTGAAAAGGTGCGACTCGGACGACTCGGGTAAAGAAAATCTGATAGGCCGAAAACAGTAATTCCTGGTCTAACATGGGTTAGGGTTCGGTCGGCACTTTCTGCATGGCCGTCTTTCCTTCAAGACCTCTCAACGAAACCCCTCTGAACCAGACCATCAGAAGGTATCCGGCCTTGTTTGGGGTCCCATTCGTGTTGATCATAGTTGCGGCATCATATGGTCTGTCAACGTTCACGCAAACACGGTATGATATACACGATCAGAAAGTTAAGCAGGTATGCTCCTTGTGCGCATAAACGAGGTCAGAAGCTCATGCACCCGGATTAGGTGACCAAGGAGCAAGAACTCAATCTAGACAAGAATAGAAAAAGGTTCGATATTCGAGAAGAATATTTTGTGAGTTTTTCTATTTGTATGATTTGCCACAGACACGATGACCTGGTTATAGCGTCTAAGTGCAGCTGCGAATGAGGATTGGGAGCCCAAACGAATACAGCGGCCAAAAGGTCTTCCAGAATGGGGTGTCCCCCCAACAGAGTCTCCATCACGACCACAAGATTCGTAGGGTTACTATTTCCCTCCACTTAGTGTTTTCATTGTATACTTCCCCGTTGTTTATTAGCATTGTCTGGACGTATTTAAATAGGAGCCGTTACGCCTGTCAGGAATATTGAGGAGAAACCGAAAATTAAAGGTTTTCTATTCCGTGGCCTTACGTCACTAGCTATAGTGCAACCTAGCCAGCCGTAATCTAATGTGTAGATTGTTAATGTAATGACTCCTTTGCGATCTGCGCCGCGTATGGGTTGCGAGGATCGTTACGGTACTCAGCCGCTAAAGGAATAATCACCCGTCAGTAAACATGGCTGACGGACAAGGAGGAAACACGACGCACATCTGACAGCGCTATCTTGGACGTTCGAGATGGCGTACATAACCACAGAGCCAGCAATCATAAAGGGCCACAAGGGCCTGACAACCTAAAGTTCAAGCCAACACCTCAGGTAAATACGCGTCGGGTGGGTAAGCAATATAGGGAAAAAAAAAAGACTTGCAGGTGTGGGCCATTTGCGGAGTCCGAAGAAAGCCATTAAGAATTGTAGGGGGATCTATGAAAGAGAATTGGTCTGAGAAACGTAAGTTGAATGAGTATAAGAACGCATACAACGGATAAGGAGGACGAATGCGAAGATGAATGGTAGTCTGTCAAGGTTGCGTCTGTAAACTGTTGTTGAGAATCGGGGAAGACCGTAGATATCACGTGATATATAAATATAATATATATATTTGGCCTAACTTATAAACTTCAGGAATACTAGCTTACTCGAGGTATAATCGTTGTTAGATAGTGTTATACTAAGTTTACAAACTCTCAACTTTGTGTTACAGAACCGACGTCTTCGCCCCCCCCCTACTTGTTCAAACCAATCGGTGACTGTCATTGGAGGCACCGTTTTCTGGAACGATACTTGAAGACGGGCCAGGGATAGATCGTGCAGGTCTCGCAGAAAATGCCTCCTATTACTGCTTTCTTTTTTAAAAGTTTGATCATCAAACACTAATGTCTCCAAGTTAGGAAACACCGTGCTTAGCCACCTCGGGAGGGCATGTCGATTTCTATGTCCGCCAAGCACCGTGAGATGAACGACATGACGAAGGACGATAGTCGTGCCCTGAGCAACATCCATCATCCAGTTAGCCATGGGGTCACCGCAATTCATTGTGAGGGAGGGATAACAGATGGATGAGTAGGCGGATACAATAAGAAATGTCTGCGTCATTTTAGTTCCGTCAAAGAAGTAGTGAGGCTCGTCTGGAGAGGTGGACCAATCAGCTGTGAGCAAATGGATGGTATGAAGTGCTGGGGAGACATCTGAGAGCGAAAGAAACTTGGTTACAAAGGGAGGCACAGCGGCCAGCTTGGTTAACTTCGGCAACGGACAGATATAAGACTTCCAAACCGAAGGATTCCACCTCAGAACGTGGAGCGAGGTAAGCGCTGAATGTCGGCGAATTTCCATCAAGAGAATTGAGAAGCTCCAGTAAACACTTGGTGAGTTTCCCCCAGTTCTTGTACGTCGGCGAAACAGGGCGAAACGAATACCACGCAAGCGGAAAAGGGGAAGGGAACTTCAGATGCACATTAGACATGGCAGGTAGAAGAAGAATCAGATCCCGCACTTGCTGCATCTCCGAAAGGAGAGTGCTGGTTTCAAACTTGCAGTGGAGCATGTGCAGTGGTGTTCAAGTGAACGAGAGGCGAATACCCCTTAGGAGGATGTATGGTTGATTGAGCCGCCCAAGAACCAGGGATGATTCAGGATCATTAGGGTGATATCCTATCTGGTGGAAGAACAGACGGAGAGCGATGGAGTGAGGGCGATTGCAGACACATGCGATACGAAGTAGGTCATAAGAGTCGATTTGCTTGACTATTACGGCAAGCAGTTCATTTGGGAGGCTTGTAAGAGCCAGTTTGGCTACATCCCTCGACATCGGTTTGCCGGCAAGGAATACGAAATCGTGAAGGAGCGGGGAAATGATAGAATCGAAAACTCTCTGGGTATATCGGATAGCTGTTCTGTGAATGGGTGACTTCCTGCGTTAAGCGTTACATTTGATGGCATCTTGGTCGGGTTATAAAGACGAGTCCTCGTACCTCAAGCACCCTGACTCTCCCCCACACTGACATCCAAAAAAATAAGGTTGTTCCCAAAGTCAAAAATACAATCTATGTTTTTATTTTCTAACTATCACACGATGTTGCGTGCTGAGAAAATGGGTCAAAAAATGAATTAATTAACCTGAGTACTACACATAAATACATTAAAAAAACTAACCCCCTCTCTCATGCAAATGCGAGGGGGGCAACAACATTAATTGAAACCGAGAAAAGAAAAAGGAGAAGGAAAGGAAAAGGGAGGGGGTCGTGATGCGGCTGCCGTCGTCCCTGTTGCCATCGTTGTCGTCGTTGCCCCTCGTCTTTGTCCCGCTCCCGCTCCCCGTCGTCATCGCACCATGTTTCCATCCTCCCGAGCAGTCGCTCGCGGCGGGGTGGAGGGGTGCTGTTCGTGCCCATCGTCCTGTCGTCGTTGTTGCACCTGCACCCTCTCCCCGTCGTCCCTGTCCTTGTTGCTCCCCGTTTCCACCCCACGAACAGTTGCTCGGGGGCGGTTGGGGGTGATGTGGTGGTGGTGGCCGCCATCCTACCTTGTCATCTCCTCACCGTTGTGGTTGTCGCGAGGTGGGGGGTACTGGGTCGTCCCTGTTTGCATTGATGTCCCTGCCCCATATTGTCATTCCGTGCCGTTGTTGTTGTCATTCTGCCTGTGTATCCACCCTGCAAGCAGTTGCGGTTGTGGCAGCAGTTGTGGTACCTCGTCGTCCTGTCCCCGTCCTCATTTTGCCGTTGTTGTCTATCCTCGCATATCCCGTCCACCCTGCGAGCAGTTGCTCGCAGCGGCGGTTGGCCGTTGTTGTCATCATCATCCTGTCCTTCCCTCATTGTTGTTGTTCGTCGCGTGGTCCACTGGTCCCTGTCCCTGTCCTCTCTCAGTCCCATCGTCTACCAACAATCCACCCTACGAGCAGTGGCTGGCAGCGGTGGTGGCGGGTGCTGGATCCCTTACCTAAGAAAAACATTACATAAAACACTTACTTAGGGTCTGGAGACTATGGGTGGTGGTCGAGGTCGCATTTACGGAGGGGATGAGGTCTTATGAGAGGTCATACGGTGGTTGAACGTTGAGGCGGTGGGAAAATGTTCGTGCTTTGTTTGGAACTGAGTGTGGGGGAGAGTTGGGTCAACTTCGTACCTTCCTCTACAACCAACTCCAACCACGGTGAGATAATTGTAAGGACGTGTGACTCGACGTTCACGAGTTGGCGTGTTTCCAAGTCTGAGGCCCTCCCTAGCTACCTGGCGCTGCCGCTTTGTGCTTTCCTTCCACAAGTTCGGGTATCCGCAAACATTATCACTAACGCAAGCGCACAAGCCCTCAGGCTTTGCGAAGAAACCTTACTAATATACTGCTTGGGTTAAGTTTTGATCACCAAGCCGCTAATGTCGATATCAGGGCAAGCAAGGTTGTGCGGTCGTGGCCGCGTGTGCCCATCCGAAATGTCTTTGTAAGTACTGCATTCCAGGCTCAACTTGAAGGTTCTCTCGTGCAGACTCAACGTTACATGGCGCTCACTGTCACAAGTTCAACAAGCTCTAAATTGAAAGCTCAGCGCTCACTGGCATGCATTACGTTAATACCCCATTGTTTTTAGACATTGCTATGCAGTTCGTAAGGCCTGTCATTCCATATCCAGGGGCAATGCGTCATCCCATCTACACATCGATATGAGCTCGTCTCGTGACATCCACAGCTTGCTCCTCTCAATCCACTGTTCGCTCTTGCTGGCTATGAGGTATGAACCCATTGCAAGACATTGATTTGCAAGGGTCATCGATTACCATGGTCGCCCCCGGATTACCCGTCGTTTCTTCCACACGTCCGGTTGCTATCCCATTGACCAACAACCCTGAATACGCCATGTCCACCACAACCAACATAATCGACACTGTATCGAAGATCACGAAGGAGATTAGCGAAATTTTCAAGACCGTGCCGTACATTACGGCATTTGCGGGGATCTTAATACAGATTATCAAGATCAGAGAGGTACGGGAGTCAGTTGGAGAATGTTACTCCAACATTGATGTCGAGACAGGAAATCCAAATAGTAAAGAATCGAGCAAAGGAACTGATTGATAAGATATTGCGGAGGTCAAAGGTGATCCTGGATGGTTTGATTCGAGTTGCGGTATCGCCGAACATGGATCAGTTGAAGAATGTGGAGGAGAGATTGATTGAATACAATGGGTATGCTGTTCATTTTGCGCCGTGTTCCTACCTCCCCTTATCATCGATCTCATATTAATTTGTAGTCTCCTTGAAAGAATTCTAGCATCGCTTAGGACATATACATTCAAGAACCTGATCAATCGAATTATCAACAGGACGTCTAGACTAGACGACCTGGAGAGGTATGATCGTCTTATCAACGACTTCAACACGGATTTTGCGGCATGTTTCCTTGCAACTTTTGATGTTTCTAGCTCACTCCGACGCTAGATGGATCTTTAAATTCAATCCCACCTCATCAACATATCCCAACGCTCTTCACCCTCCTCAGCAACCGCTGAGTAGGTGTTTCTTGTTTCTAACACATCGCTCATCTTACATTCTTTACTTAGCGTCATCTTCTATGAACCTATCTTACCACGCCCCGCTGAATTCATGATGGGAAGGGAGGACGAAAAGTTCCAAGTCATCGATGCTATACTTCACAAAACACCATCACACGTCGCAATACTAGGAGCAGGCGGAATGAGAAAGACGACGCTAGCACTCTCGACCCTACATGATCCCACCGTTATTGACAGATACCCATTGCGGTACTTCGTCTCCTAAGCAGTCCCATCGGTGACCGCCCTCGTTGTAGGAATTGCTGATGCCCTACGCATCCCACGTGTAGAACGTGACGAACACCTGTTGGATGTTATCCTCTCTTCATTTCGCAGGAACTCAATTTTATGCCTTAACAATTTTGAGACGATCTGGGAGAACGAATCGATCCGAACGAAAGTGGAGGATTTTCTGTCTCATCTCAATCATGTATCACAGCTAGCCATTATTATCACCATGCGTGGCACACAGCATCCATCAAGAGTCTCTTGGTCCAAGCCTTTCCTTCCACCCCTGGAAAGGCTAAGCGATGCTAGCTCGAAGACGATCTTCAATATGATTTGTGGACCAGTGGACAGTTTTTCAGAAAAGTTGTTGTTGGATGTCGATGGCATCCCGCTGGCGGTTACACTTGTTAGCAATTTGTTGCAAGAAGGGAACGAGACTTCTCAGTCGTTGTGGACTCGGTGGGAAAAGACGCGAACAAGGGCTTTAGCGACGGGCGGAAAAGATTGATTATCCAATCTCGGCACCTCTATTCATCTGTCGGTGTACGGGGCCCGGATGCAGGCTGACCATTCATGTTTTTTCCATGCTGTCCGTCCTGCCAGATGGGTTTCCATCTAGCGAAGCAGCCATTGATAGATTGCAAAGTCACCTACCGGGACATTACCAATTTCGTGAAGGGCTGCTGATGCTGCGACGGGTATCCCTCGTGCATGTTGACGAAATTAGAACATGCAGCCGATTCCGAGTCCTTGCACCAATCCGGCATTTCTGTCAGACAAGGTTGGAGGCCCCACAGATCCTCGTCAGCTGCTTAGCCGCCTATTATGCCAAAATGTTAAAAGATCTCCCAGATGTTACAGACCCCGAGGGACATATGGTGATTCCTCCAGAGCTTCATAACATGCGCACAATTTTCATCAAGGCATATAAGCACAGCAAGGTGGATGATGACATTATCTATGCATCCATGGGGTATACAACGTGGTCAGCGTATGTTGGCAATCCTGTGGAAGAGGTCATGCACCTGGCGATAAAGGAGACAGCGGGGTCACCAGGCTTGCATGCAGACTGCCATCGCAAGTTATCAGAAGTATATTTCCAACGGAACAAGCTAGACGAAGCTGAATCATCCTTGAAGTATGCTATTCAACTTCATCGACAGGCGCATAGTGTTCTTGGCGAAGCCCATGACATCCAGAAGCTAGGGGAGGTATTTTTCCGACGTGCCAAGCTAGACGAAGCTAAGTTGTCATTCGAACAAGCTGTTCAACTTCACCGACAGGCACAATTTGTTCTTGGCGAGGCAAACGACATCCATAGGCTCGGAGAAGTGTACTTGCGACGTTCCGAGCTAGATGAAGCTGAGTCGTCATTTGAACAAGCTGTTCAGCTTCACCGACAGGAACATGATGTCCTTGGTGAGGCAAACGACCTCCAGAAGCTCGGAGAAGTATACTTGCGATGTTTCAAGCTAGATGAAGCTGAGTCATCGTTTGAGCAAGCGGTTCAGCTTCACCGACATGTATCCACGGTACTGAACAGGATAAACTGAACAGGTTTAGCATCACCGTCTTCTTTTTTCCACAAAGTAATTTTTTTCCATCTGAATACAGGTTGATAAATGATACCACCTTGTATTCATAACAGCTTACTTTGGTAAGAATGGAAGACCTTTATAGGTTTTCTTCAAACAGGTGTCAACTAGGTCAGCCTGATATACTCTGCACTTCTTCAGTGTGGGAATGCTGATTTTTGATAAATGGTAAGTAAATGATGCGATAGCAAGAAATTCAAACATATGTAACAGTTCCATCCAGATCCTCCATGTACACTGTTTTATTGTCCCTAACAAAAAAAATAAAAAAAAATAACAGTAAAATGGATGGAAGGACAACTGCATACTGATTGCCATCCTCCTCCTCTGCCTCTGCCTCCATTGCTATGTCTTCTGCATCTTCATCTTCTTCATCATCATTATCATTTATTGTTGATGACTTCCTTGCCTGTCTCATTTCCATCATCATCCTGCTCCTCATCTTCATGCTCACTTTCAATGTTCTCACTGTCATCCTCATTCATCGACAGCTGATCTTTGACAGGTCTAAACACAATATATATCTTTAAAAAATTGAAAAAAGCAAGTAAATTGCAATTTACCATTTAACTGTCTTGCTCAAAAGTTTTCTCAAAGGATTGGCGATCTTTTTGGGTGCTTCTGCTTTCGGAAAAATCTGCTTTCTACTAAAAATAAGCAAATGTCTAGTGTTTGTATGACAACATGTATTATACCTGACAGAAGATAATGCAGAAGGCTGAGCCTTTGGAGTCCTATTAGAGGAGGGAGTCTCTTTTGCTTTAGTTGGGGTCCTAAAAAATCAAGCAAATAGGTCATCACACTCAAAGCAAACAGCAAAATAAATGAATCTCTTATGCTGTTAGCGATGATGACACAGACTTCTTTGAAGGTGTCGTATTATTGTTCAACGTCTCAATATTTTTGCTGTGATGCAATAAAATCAGTCAATAGATATTCACTTGAAGAAAAAGCAGGAACTCACACAGCACCATCAAAGACAATCTGTCTTTGTCAATTAATTCTACAACCAGAGAATAAGGAACACAAACATTTAAGAGACTAGCAACATACTTCATATTTTTAGTTGGACTTGGTGTCAGAGGCATGGTACTGTGGCAGCCAGAGCAGTGAGAAGAAACAAGGTATGTTGGAACCAACACATATGCCCTGTTCTTCCCTGTCATTTTTCTCTTTTTTGGAGAGTCAGTGGTGGGACTGATGTATTGCATGTCAACAACTAATCGATCAAGGTCAAGTATAATGCATACCTCAGGACAAAATTATCTGACAACTCTGACTCCTCCTCCACTTTAGTAGAATGTTTAATTCCACTACAAATCAAGAAGTGATATTATTATTATGAATATTGAAGAAAGCCAGTACATACTGTGAAACTTTATTGGTACTTGGAGTCAGGGGAGGAACAGGTGTGTGCCTGGTACATGTTTTTTTTGATGGTGTGTTGGAAATGAGACTGAGACAGATGGATTGGATCAGATTGGACAAGGAATAATATGTATAGCTCAACACATACAATGGGTTGTCAGACTCCTGCTCACTAAGATAAAGCAAACATTATAATTGATCAAGCAGTGCTGAGCATGGTATGGGAACAAATAATGAACCTGTAATCATCATCATCATATTCTTCATCTTCATCATTGCTGAGGAAAAATAAAGAGTATCATCAGTAAGTTATACAGCCCAAATAAAAACAGTGAACTGACTCATCAATAGAATCACCATCGGATGAAACAGGTTTGTTGTCCTCAGGTTTGTTGTCCTCAGGTTTGTTGTCCTCAGGTTCATTGTCCTCAATAAATTCATCAGAACAGACATGGGTTTTTGCAATTTTTGCACAGGTTTTACAAGGGGGCATTGTGACAAGAGGCATGAATGACAACACATGTGAAAGCGTATAAGTGTGATAGAGCAAAAAGTGAGAAAGGGGGGGTAAGAATGAAAGGCAATGGTAAGTCAGCTATTTAAGCTAAAATGAATGTGGCAACTAGCTGACAGTCAGACTTCAGAATAACTATATCGAAATACTTGAAATATTACAGCCATTGTTTTTCAGAATCAGGGGAGCCAGAAAAAAAGGCACCACACTGCCATGGTAAAAAAGAATTGATGGACTAGATAACAAGTGTTGCGGCTAGTGGACTACAAAAGGAGAAACATATGATTGCAAGGGACTAACAAAATAACTGATGCCCAGGGAATAACAAGTTCGTTGTTCAGCATTGTAATAGAGCACTTCAGCAAACCTGTTCAAAGTGGAACTGAATGACTGAAAAACACCTAAGATTATTTGGGCGCTTGTGGCTCCACAACTCTGCCAAGGATTTTGTGATACACATGTGGTAGATTTATATACATGGTTTGTGGTATTGCATTGATTTCATGAACATTTTATAATACCCTACTCATGTGAACTCAGGAACTTACTCAGTTTGGCTGCATCATTTTGACAGACAGTTAATCAGGAACAAGTGAAAAACAAGGTTTGACCAGGCGCTCTAATGCTGCTAGCTTGAAAAAAAGGCATGAGAAGATAACAGAATTTTTTTTATGGAGATTCATTGGGTACAATCCTTTCCTTATGGGGAACAAGAAGTATATGATTCAATACATTTTCATGGGTAATAGGATTGTCCTGAACTATGCAATTAGAAGCCAGAAAGCAAGACAGGTCCAGCTGATGTTTATCATGCTGGAGAATACCATATGGTTCTCATGCTAAGAAAACATTGCATTCATTACAAAAACACCATACCCTATATGCAAACTGATCAAGATAAAGTTTTATATGCCCGAACCAACAGACTAGCAAAATTGGCCCTGTATTAGCAGTAGAATTCCATATATCCAGTACATCAACTATCTCCTCACCAACTAAGAACTCAGCTTGCTATTGCATTTGCCAGCATTGAAGATGGACAGCTACTATAATCAATCACATGCCCATAGGTGTTTATTTACATTACATGTCATTATATTACATACTGTATCATAAGCTCTTAACCAGGTGAACGATTAGAAGCTATCATTGAAGAACAGGAACAGAACACACCTGGACACATACAACTACATACATATAAAGAGGTAAATGGTGCCCCAAATACAAGTATGATATAGCACTAATAGCTTTTATAGGAGGATGGTGCATGCACGACCACTTCACCTATATATATGGAAACATCCAAATGTTGGAAAATGTCCCAGCTTATTGATGAAGATGGCAATATAGAAGAAATGGTTCCACAGTTACAAGGAATATTGTGCAAGAAAGATTTACCCCTGCTGAAGAAACCTATAAGAATGTAAGTAATGTACAGCAACCTTGAATTTTCACTATTAATGCAACTTCAGCAACTGCAAATACATCAAACAATCTGTGACCCTTACTTCGCTAGGATCTCAAAGCATGAATGATTTAGTTGCTAGCATCATCGCCATTCACCATACATTCTGCAGGACACTTCCAGAAAACTCTATGGAAAGTTGGGCATCATCAACATTTGACAACTATTCAGCAATTGATATCAGAAACCACTATTTTAGCGATAGAAGAGATATTCTGTCCTCTGAAGCTATTGCCTTTAAATCATCTGTCAACCCTGATGGTATACTCAAGGCAGCAACTGTCAACACATCATATGCACACACAATGGAAAATGATGTCCAGTACTTTGAGCTTACAACTGATGAAGAAGGAAATAAAAAGTAAGTCCACATCAAAAGCAATTGTCATTAAGGACTAACTAAATATCATATAGGTACTGTACTATTGATCCAATCAAGTTCTGGAATGGTGATAGTGTGGAAGCACAAGTGTCATTTGTGTCAGTACCTTTGAAGGAGAAGAAATACAAGATGATCATCATGTTACATGCTCTCACTATACTGGACTCTACTGTAGTCAAGGTCAGTGTATACAAGCAAATGAATCGATAAGAGCAACAATTTATTAACTGACTAATTTCAGAATGCCAAAAGAACAAGATTTTATGAGCATCTGCAAAAAGTACCTGAGAAACTTACCCTGAAACACAAGGTGGGGTATTATGATGAGGAAGAAGAAACTCAAGCATAGCTGGGGAAACTGGTTATTGATAACAGCATAGATAGATAATATAATGTAGCAGCCGATACTATGCTGTTGATACACCATTTTCATTTTCTGATAAGTATTACAAACTTGCGGTGCAAGTACGGTAATACTGAGTGCACAGGGAGTAATGCATCGCTATCTGCATCACTCCCCTTTGCAGAGTCAGTATCAAGTTGATGCCTGCAATGCATTATACATCGCAGTCCTGCCATAGATACATGAAATCCAAGTGAAAACAAACATACTAATATGCATCACCTATTCACAGTCTACAAAGGAAAGAGATTGGAATATGATGCACTTACTCCCTGTACACTCAGTATTGCTTTACTTGCATGAAGCTGTTGTGGCATAATCTGTACAGTACACTGTACTGTCAAGGCAAAGCTCAAGGGCCTGACCATACAGCTACCAGCACCTCAGTAACCATCAGTTTATGGCATGGTGTGCAGCCATACCTAGCAGCATGTAATCATACCACAGCACTAGTTTGTGAAATGAAACTTATTGTTGGATGATGTAATCTGACACATGATGGATTATGTAATATGGGTGTCCCCCTTAACAGATGTATAGTATGCATTAAATCCTCTCCTGCTGTCTGGGGTAACAGTGGTCAAGTCTGAGGTCACATTGAGAAGTCTGGTTACATATAAAATCACCTTGTTGTATTGAACCCAGCAAGACCTGATAGCTCAGTTGGTAGAGCATCTGGTATATGTCCAGTTGGTCCTGGGTTCAATCCCTAGTCTGGTCATCTTTTCTGTCTTAACATTGGCCATTGAGGCCCTTACTGTATGCATCAATAAATTGGTGGGAGCGATTTGCAAAGCTGAATTTAAACATCATTATTTGATGATAAATGTCTGAGTCTGACACAAAAACTGAGATCTCACCAGTGCATTGACTCGAGATGGATGGCTTTCAATTGAAACTAGTGATGTGGCATGCTGGTCAGGTACTAGTAACTGCTCTGATGTATAAGGGACCTGCTCCCATGTTTATAACTTGAATTGCTTGAATCTACCAAAACAAAGGAATCACATACTACATTTTCTTTCACATCCCCATCTAAAAGCTTGACTCTCTGCCACTGCTTTGCAGATTCCAAGCCTTGCCTAAGATTTGCTGTGCTTGAGAGCATTACCTTGTGCTTTCTACCCATATGACCTGCACACTAGGATGAGCTATGTGATCTTAAAGAGACATGACATGCCAATATTGATGTGTTTGGATGTAACTTTTTCAAAATTGATTTGACAACACTATTTTACATAATATTGACTATCTTAAGCCCATTAAGAGTATATTTAGACTGTTTCCCTATGAGTACATTTTGTATAAAGTAGCTGTAGAATTTGTGCAGCTGAATTCTATGGAATTCAGACCAATTTGGTCAATGTCACACTGATCACATGACATTGGTGAGCTATGGATGTCTCCTACCTTATGGAGATGTAGACCAAGGCTGACAACCTTGACAATCATACTATGTTTCTTCATACCACATTCAAGTTCTTTATATTGCACATGAGTTCCAGATATGAATAATGGTCATAACATCTCAAAGGTTATAATAATGTAGATACATATTTATTTATTCACTTGGGGTAATGGGCCAGTGCTGGCATGTACGAGTCCTTATGTTTGGTATTTTTTTAATCCTGCAGCCTCTAGGCTGGAGGTTTACACTGAATCAAAACCTTCCAAGCAATCTGTTCCAGCCCAACATCATGGTTGCAGCTCATGGCTGCAACAGGGTTAGAACATGTTAACTCACTGTAAACTCCCAGCCCAGAGGCTGGAGGATAACTGATAAGTCACGAGGTTGAGAAAATAAAAAACCAAACATTAGGACTTGTGCATGACAGAACTGGCCTTCAACCCCAAGTACATCTAGAATAGTCAGAATGAACAACAACTGATGTCTGCAATACTAAATTTAGAGATCCAAAACAATGCCAAACATATCCCTATGATGAGCCTCTATATTCCAAGTTAAATAAAGCAAATCCATCAAGAATTGAGCAAGATATAGTATTTTTGATCAGTTACAAATGTGTATAAATAACTTTGTTATCACACTTGTGGTTTTCAAAGCATGTGCCCACAACAACTTAAATCACTCCAATTGAGTTAAAACTGACTCTGATGGAGTTTTTTTGATGCAAAAACAAACAATACCAAATACTGTGAAAATTGCAGTCAGAATGGTACATAACATCACTATGTTCCATAGATGGTAGGTCACATGACTACACAAGGGTGATTTTCAAACTATATATACATCACATCACCCATGTAAACATAAGGTCTTTAATGAATAGTATTATATATTGTAAC
>QLOK01042444.1:0-33016 GCA_003313805.1 Tricholoma flavovirens
CAAAGGACAGGTGTCCTAGGGTTATTGAGGTCGTAGAATTCACTGAGAGTGATTTCAGAGAGATACGAGTTGATTTGAAGGCGCTAGAGCGCAGGGCCCATAACCTGCTAAAGTCTGAGGTTGCCTTGAGTTCAGTTTAACCTAGCAACTGTAAAGGGAGGCTCAGATAAATGGATTAGCTGGAGTCCAGAGTGAGCAACTAAAGTATTAAATGAGTGAGTAAGGAGTACAGTACCTGGAGTCCAGAGTGAGCAACTAAAGAAGTGCAAAACTCCGGACTCAGGTGTCTACATACTGTGAATCAAACAGTGACAAACACAAGATGGAAACTATCCTAAGTGCCCATGAGTGTAACAACAAGTAATAGGAGATGAAATAGAAGTGGAATAGAAGTGGAATAGAGAGATGGTGAATCATACATTTAACAGAAGGACTGGTAACAGAGTTCACTGGCATGATTGGAAGTCTTGGAGTGCAATGGGAAGTGATATTACTAGGCCATGCGAGCTTGCGAGCTCGGCCAAAAAAGTTGTGTCCGGGCTTTGTAAGCACGACGTGACTTTGACATCCCTTCAACGTGTTTCAAACGACATCTAGCGTCATTAGTGCGAGAGGTCTGTGCGCAATGAAGTTTAAGAAGGACAAGAAGAAGAAACACGTTCTCGTTCTCCCTTCTTCTCTCCTCATCCCTTCACTTTGACAGACGCCGTCTGTCCTTTTTTTTAACCCACCCTCCTCCCATTCTCTCTCCTAGCGTGCCTTTTGGTGTAGTCTCGTTTTTCCCCTTCAGACTTTCTGTCCGTTTGTGGGACTAACGGGGCACGCTCCGAAGATTCTGATCGCGATCTTTGATTTCCACTTTGAAGCATCGCGACGCGCCTGTCACGTGACTAGCATCATGTGCTGCACCAGACAGTCTTCCGACATCTTCCCCCAAACCTTGGAAAATCATATTTGCAACGTATTATCAAATAATATTTTACATCGAACTCAAACTCAGATATAACGAGTGCGACCATACAAAGCCATCCCACTCAGCCTGAGCCAATATTATCTTCAAGTTGGCAACAATGTTCCGGATACAAAGGCGCAGATGGTCTGCTCAGATAGATAACTGATTTGATCAGTGTCAGTGGTTTTGCAATATTTGTGAGCGCGGGTCGTTGCAGTTAACAACTGGCCAAACCAGTACTGTACAGAGGTGGATGTGTATGTCTTAATATTAATGAGGAGAATTAGGAGCTGCGAATGAATGGATGCTAACTAAATACAAGTCCAATGTTGATAACGAAGAGCAAACCAGCAATGCGAAAGTCATGAAATAACTAGATAAAATCCCCAAAGAGAAAGATAAATTCCAAATGAATGGGACGCGGGAATAACAATTTCCCAAGATGATGGAGTAGAGTGGTATACCAGGACACCGTTGAGACAGGAATGTAGGTCGTGAGAGGTACCATGGATATATCATCGCAAAAGGTCTAAATGTTGGTTATTAGAGGGATACCGATATGCGACAAACTCAGGGTCTTGTGCGACTCGTTCTTCAACAGCTTTCCTAGAGGTAACGGACATCCGCGAATGCGGACCTGCACTGTGTCTTGAAACCGAGGTGCCAAAACCGTTGGTTATCATATCATCCTGCCCATCGGATACAGACCGTCTCATGGCAAGGTTTTCGTCCGTGAATTCTTGTTCAGTGGGCGTGCTCTTTTTACCCAGTAGAGATGTCAAGCCAAACCTGCTTTTCCGCTTCATCGATGGTACGAGTATTCTCGGCACGGGTGGATGCTCTTGGACATGTTCAAGCCGGCCAAGGGATCGTCGAGAAAGTCCAAACTCATCATATCGCAGCCCAAATGATTTACGGGAATCAGGGAGCATGGGGATGGTCTGCATGGCCAAATTTGGCCGAGAAGACATTCCGCCGAACGATTGTCGGCGGATATCTAGACTTCGGAACGGAGAGTTCGGAGGCAAGAAGTCGTGCGGAGGACTGGATCCAGGAGGGAGCTGTCGGGGATCGTAGGTATAAACAGTACGTGGGCGGGGATCCATTATAGAAGTAAGAGGATGGCTGCCAGATTCTCCCGGTAACGGTGGCAGAGACTTTTCCCTGATTGCAATAGGTAGAGGAAGGGGTCTAGTTGAAGTGTAAGGGCTGGGCATTGGGGGAGCGGGATTAAAGGTCTGAGAAACATGTTGCCGCATATCAGGTTCTGAGATGACTGGATGAACATTCCTAATGTCTGGATTTTTATCAACGGTGTCTTCTTGGTGTTGGTTTTCCTCGTTGTGATTTCCGGAAGCAATTTCGCTCATCTCGGGATCAGGGACTGGACGTAATGTTGGGGCCTGTGAAGTGCTAGGCGACCCCGCGGACGGCAGCAAGCTCGAACTGGGTGTGGCAACCTTGAGAGACATGGATGGAAGGGAAGGAGTAGATGCATGTCGATTGTTAGTAGGCCGCAGGTCAGAGGGTCCACGGTCTACTAGGTATGAAAGCGGAGGTGGTGGCGCGAGTGGAAGATCATCGTCAGTTCTTTCACCGAGGTGTGACGGTTCGCGACTGCCTACGGGCTCACGCTTTTTGGAGCCAGTGACCGCCTGCCATATCTTGGCGAGACCTTTTTTCTTTTTCTTGGGTTTCTCCCCAAAGTGAGGGTCGTGAGCACCTGCTGATCTAGCCAGTTCGACTGCAGGCCAAATTTGACTGCGACGTGGTGTGTTGAGATCAATTGTCGATTGGGGGATTTGCTGTGCATGTGATTCCCTTTGCAGGGCCACACTAGGGTTTAAAATAATTTGAGTTGGCAAGGGACAACGGAAAAAAAGAAAAACACGCACTGCATATCAAGCATACTCCCCGACATCCCAGACATTCCAGATGGTGCTAGACTGTCTTGACTTCTCCAAACCGCACTAAGATTTTTCATCCCGAAGAATCTAGACCTTCTAGGGGATGCAGATCCTAGACTGTGTACATCCGAGAAAGATGCTTGGGAATAAGCATGCGGCAAGTCTGGCCTCTCGTGGGGAGCCGTGAGGATACTCGTAGGCCTGAGTGAGCTTGCTTGAGAATAACGCGAATAAGGTTTTAGACCAACGCCGCTATCCGTCAGCGGAGGCCCTAAACTTTGCCCAGAGATGATAGATGTGACATCCATCATGGAGCTACGAGATGACTTCCTTGCACGTCGTTCTTCCTTCTTCTTACGTTCCCTGGCCTCCCGTTCTTCCTTGCGAACGTTCACATGCTCAACTATCATACCGTTCTCGAGGAGAGTGATTTCACGGGAGTGCGAGCGTGCATGGGAGCTGAGGTTGGGTGAGGACGGGGACAAGGGCGCCTTGATACGCACACCACCTATATCGTCCGTCGAAGTCGTAACATTACCCATATCGTATGCGGATCTGCGTAGTTGGGAATAAGTGTCCCGCATCCTGCTGTCCAGTTGTTTTGCTTCTTGCATAGCACGGGCATGAGCCAATGCTTCAGCTTCAAGGAGTGTTCGTTGCGACTTGAGATACGTGTTGAGAGTTTGCTGGCGTGATGTGGGTTCTCGAGGATTCTGACCGGACAGTATCAGCCCATGTTCAAGCTGAAAGAAAAAACAACATACAAAACTCAACCAAAGTTTGAGATTCTGCTCCGTTAAACGACCGCCTTTTATTCTAGGTCTGGTTTTATCATCCATAGTGAGCACCCCGTTGGCCTCGTCCTCTAGTTCTCGTCGCCTGAGATCCTCGAAAACCGCATCACTCTCCCGCTCCCAGACACCAGGAGATGTTACATCAACATCAGCCATGTCCTGATCTCGCATTGCACATTCAACGCAGACCTCCTCTTGCAGCAGAAGTGACTTGGGGGGAAAGACAGTATTGATAGGTGTCGGTGTGGTGGGAGGGGTGACAAATGTAGGCTGCTGTGGGAAAGCACGGTGCTTTGTGGCTACGGGGGGGTTATAGGATGGGGAAGCAGATAAGGGCATGATGGGTGGGGAGGCGCCATTTGGCGTGATGTCAACATCTGCAGCAGGAAAGGCAGGATGACGAGGCGTTGTGGGAGGCATTAATGATATGGCAACTGCTTCGGGAAGTTTGGTGTGAGGTGTCTGAGTGGTGTCACCTGGAGGATTGACAGCGGTAATTTTAGTATCAGTGGAAGAACGCGAAGGGGCGCATTGGTCGGTATCATCCAAACTATACCGCTCAATGACCCTACGAGCGGCGCCAGGGGGCAGAGCGTATGACAACGTGTTGCGTTGAGGGTCTTGAGACTGCGACTGTTGTGACGTCTGTGATTTCAAAGACTGAACGTCTGCAGAGGTTCCAACTGCTCTTGGTTGGAGGTACTGCTGAGATGACTGTTCGGGCGCCCATACTGACGCACCCGTATTACTCGGTCCAGATTGCTCATAAGTCCCTCTCGATGGGTCAGCATTAGAAGAATTATCCCAGGTGGATCGATCAGGTGCCCCAAAGGTCATTGTGCTGGCAAGTTGAGGAGTGGGATATCGATTGTCCTTGAAATCGAGGTCGGACATGAGCGCTCGTGGATAGAGGCTTGGCCCAGGATCGTTTCTCGGAGGGTGCAAGGTAGCAGCCATGAACGACTGAATTAAGAAAAGTGACAAGGGACACGAGGCGTGGTAAATGCCAGTGCAACGACTCGGATTGTCCGTCACTGTTCGGCTTTGATTTTGAGCAACCCTGCAAAGTGTCTCTTCGCTACCGAACTATTTGTCACAGCAACAAGTTTGCGTTCAGACAGTGTCTCAGACTAACATTCCCTACGACGAGACTACGGTACACAATACTATACTCCAACGAATCTTCTTTAGTCTACTTTCGGTACCTAACCAATTGATAAGTTTCCAAATGCGACAATTAATACAGCATACTCACCAGAGAACTCCCTTTCGACTCCTTCTCATTTTACGTTGCAACTGCAGCATGCCGTAGAGTAGTGCTTCGGCGGTCGGAGGACATCCAGGAACATAAATGTCAACCGGAACGATTCCTAGAGATAGCCCATGTCGTCGATTCCGTTGAAAGTCAGTGGAAAAACGCACGGTCACAGCCTCGCACAACAGAGTACGAATAATGATAGTAACCCCCTCCATTGGCACACGAGCCCATCGAGATAACCCAGCCTAATCTTATTAATCGCTTCCTCAAATAGTACAACAATATCCACTTACGGGGCTCGGGCATTTGATCGTACACTTTCCTGAGTGCGGGCGCCATTTTGTTCGTCAGTGTCCCAGCAACTATCATGATATCACTTTGTCGGGGACTGGCCCGGAAGACGACACCTAATCTATCCTGGTCATAGCGCGCCGCAGCCATGTGCATCATCTCTACGGCACAACAAGCAAGCCCTTTGGAATCGCTTTTGTATTAGATTGAGCTAAACTCCGTGGGATGGAACTTACCGAATGTCATTGGCCACATAGAACCCTGTCGCGCCCAATTCGTCACTTTATCAAGTGTTGATAATACATACTCTACACAAGAACAAGCATAAAAATTACCGCTGGGCGTAATGAAGATTGGAACGTACCTGCTCTATTTTGAGGGTGCTCAAGACTGAACTGGTTTGAACCTCGTTGAGCTAGGGCTGTTATCGGCTCCGTGGCCGAGGTTGCAGAACTTGGTATTGATGGCGGTGCTTCCGCTTGAAATGAAGGCCTGGATACATGGAAAGAACGAAAAGCTGGGTGTACTCAATCAGAGCTCGCACCAGTAGCGGTTGAAGCCCACCTTGCAGACCCGCTTCAGGTCGAATAGTTGCTCTCCGGCCGACACTAGCGGCTGCTGTGTTAGACATATGAGTGCTATGTGTAGTGCAAAGAAGGAAAAACGGTCGACAAACCAGCAGCTCTTACAGTTAATAACATGCAGCGGAGGATATGAGGCAAGAATTTGGCCTTGATGGCATAAACTGGGTTTTTGAATTGCGCACGTGCACGTGTGATCTGCGTAATCTCAGGTTCGTTTGTCCGAGTCCTTAGGCTGTACGTGTTTATCCACTGTGAAGCTATGGACAACCGCCTTGTTAATCAAGAGCGTGAAATAAAAGGTCTGTTTTTGTTTCAGTTTGCAAGAAAATAGTTGCTTATTCAAACCGCTCAAGATGTCATTCGTAGAGCCAAGGGAAATCCAGACAAGACTGGGTCACTCGTGAGGTTAACTGTGCTAACAACAACAAAAGAGCTGAATTTAACTCCCTTTTAGCGACGTGAAACCTTGAAACGCTTGATAGATGTTATACATTTCCCCCATCCAAGCCTCAAGATTCTCGCTGCTCAGAATATTCGATTCTTTTTCACCGATTTTCCCGAGTTGGAAGAAGAAGCTATCAACGCGGTCTACGATTTATGCGAAGATCAATCATCGAAGGTAGTTGTGGTTTCAGTTCGGAAATTTATCTTATACCGGCCCTAGGTTCGAATAGAGGGATATACAGCGATAACACAAATATCCAGGGCAGATAATAAGTCGGTGAAGCGGAATGCGGATGTGTTGCTGCAGTTATTGCAAAGTGGTAAGCTCGTGGTTAAGAAAATGTCATGACTGCTGAGAGAACAGTTTCATAGACGAACCAGACGAAGTGACTGTTGTGAAGAAGGCGCTGGCGGAACATCTTGATATGGACCCTAAAGTCACTCTAGGTGTTCTCTGCGATCAAGTATCCCCCCCAGATGAATCAATGGACGACGAGGAGCAAGCCATCCGTGATCGACTTCGGTCTTTGGTATTATCATTCTTGACCGGAGAAGCTAAACGCGCAATTGTAGAGAGGCATGCTGTGCCTTCATCCATTGCGGAGGAAGTGCTTATCGGTAGCATGCTTGCTGTAAGTGGATTATGTCTTCCCTGCTCATGATTTATGGGATCTTGTAGGCGATACCGAAATTGCAATTCAATGATGTGGAAATTATAGTCAATGGTCTCCTTCTGTCATTAACTGCCTACAAGACCCGTTCACGCCACGGTCCCCTCTTGCTCGATACTTTGCTCGACAAGGTGTCAACATCCCTTCGAACCGACGGACGATCGGCGGACGAAACGCTGTTGCACACCACACGATTGTATCTGGACTTGATAGCATTCGTCGTTGTTGAGAGACGGACAGCTCCCGTCATCCAGTTGTTGCGGTTCTATTGCAGTCACATTTCCAGTAAAATAACATTGCAGAAGTTTTCTCCGGAAGACCAGGTCTCGGTCATTTGCAATATGGTCGAGACTTTTGATGCCGCGAGCAAAGCTATTGAACCTAGCGACGATGGGCCACAGTTGGACGTCCTCAGAAAACAAGTAACAGATGCGTCCCCTTTTCTGTTAGAGGTGCGTACGGGATCTCCGTCAGACCCCTGATGCTATACAATCTATGTTAGTCCCTTGGAAAGACAACGACCACCGAGAGATCAGCCAAGGCGTCTATTGTGTTGTTACAGTCATGCAAAAATGTAAGTGGTCAGTAGACCGTCCAACTTCTATGTAACAAATCCTGGATACAGCGAAAAGAGGAAACAAATTGGACACCGCCTCCAAGTCTGCTTGAAACTCTGAAGAAAATACAACCTATTGCCATAACGGCACAAATTCAGCCTATTGAAAGCCTCATAAGGGTTCGCAGTGGGCCACTTTTCGTTTCTATCGTTTTTATCCAACATCGTCTTCTCTGTTTGGGCAGTCTTTGTTGTCTTCAACATCAGATTCCGTAACTCTACAAGGCAGTACAACGCAAGGGGTACCCAAAAACCTAACAAAGTTGCAAGTAAATGATATTGGGCTCTCCCACTTGGCATCTCTTCCTGCACGGCCGCCAATAGCCCCCCCACCGAGACGAATCATGGTGCCCCACAAGTCTCACCCGAGCGATCAGGTCACGGTCGACATCTCTACCCAAAGAATAGCATCGACATCGACGACTAGCAAACATCACATATCCATAGATAGTTCACCGCGGCCACCGAAGCGGCTAAAGGATGGTGGGAAGGATGATATGGATACTGCTGGACCCTCCTTATTGAGCCGCCTAACTTCAAATGGTTCGGGTTCACGCGCTGCTACTGCGAAACATCCGTTTTCAACCCATACTGAGGAGATAAATGACGAATCGCCACATCCGCCGGGCGGCTGGAGCATTAAAGGCGCAGCGAAGATGAACGCTAGGACGCCATCGTCCCCCGAAGGAACGTCAGACCCACCTCAGAGGTTTTCGCTACTGGATCGATTGGAGCGTGGTTCATTCACACCGGGTAGTGGTCCACCTGGTGGTCGGAAAAAGAAATACTAGGGATGATGGTGGGTTGCAAGTCTGTGCTTGTGCTGATTCTTGGTTATTTAAATTTTACGACCAATAATCTACTTTCTGTGTGATTGAAATCTGAGCATCATAAAATGGTCTGACCGTGACGTGACGGACGGCGGATATGAAAAGCATTGCTGCCTATATTGCATACTTTTCGAGCCTTGACCCCGCCTTGACCGTACGAAGAGGCGACAACCAAATCATCTATGACATTTAAAAAGCATTCAACTTCGCAACGATGCTCTTGGCACCGACTCGTTTACGTTAGCCCTGAGTAACATGCATCTGTCACTGCGGACATAGATGTTTACCTCCGGACCGGCGCACAGTGACGGAGATAAAGTAGCCTCAACGTTCCTACTGCCAGTGCAATCGAACTTGAAGTTACTCACCAAGATGGGCTTCATACTGTTTCTCTTGTCATGCCTGATCTTCATTACGCACATCCTTGGAAGCGTTCGTACCATCTGTTCTTAATCGATTGTTCATGGTAACGCAGGAACTATTTGCCCTTCTAAGCAGGATATTGCAAGACGGGAGACAACCATAATCTCTGGTCGGAGTGACCGCAAGTGCGCCAACGTACGTACCTTTGGCACATGAGCTGTTAATGGATCCATTGCTGATTTACCAGCTAGTTGATGTGCATCTCTGCCACGGCTAATGGCTCGACTGTGGAATGTTGGCAGTCTCTGACACCATTCTGTTCTTGCGCTGAACTGAATATGTAGATGTTTTATCGAGTACCGGGAGGCGACCCTTAGGATGGATGGGCATGTGAGTTGAAGGTCGAATGTTGGCTTGCATATCGGTCTACTTAATACGCCGTCCAGAGGATTCGGTCGATGGATGGCGAACTCCCCGATGGTCATCATGTGGGCCAATGCTGATGGTACTGTTACGCTATCACAGCGCACTGCTCCTCGGGAGATCATGCCGACTCTGGATCCCAGTCCTTCCCGAGTTGCTATCCTGTCCACTACCCTAACTTCCGTATGATCAAGATTTATTCATTTCTTTTATGTCATTGATCATGATATTTCAAGATTTCGAACTCAACGTCAAGCTTTGGATTCACCATTCCGGTACTCGAGCAACCTCCGTGACACCCAAATCACACTAATACATTGTTCAGGCGGACAATCATGCCAAACCTACAGTAATATACGGGTATGGTACTGAGGTGCCTATCTCATCTGCCGTCGATGCCCACTTCGTCATCCACGAGGAACATGGGGTCTTTCAATTTACTCTTACCGATGATCCAATTTCTTTGCCCTCCCCGCCGCCTGCCAGTAGCCCGTCGCATCATCATGATCTCCCTGTGAACGACATTCCGCTCCTTCGCTTCCAGCGTTTTATTGTGGTGCATGCCGTGTTTTGCACCCTTGGCTTTCTGATCTTTCTGCCGGCCGGCGTGCTCCTAGCACGTTATTGTAGAACTTTCACGTCTACATGGTTTCAAGGCCACTGGATCATCCAGCTTGCTATCGGTTTGTTGTATTCCTATCCTCTACTGTGTATCACTATACTTAGGTGTGTTCAGCCGGGCCTTTTATCGTTATGGGTTCTGTATTTGGTGTTATCGCAGTTTCAATGACGGGAACACACCATCTTCACGACAAACACAAGGTGGGTTGCTGACTCTGGTGTATTCTCCTAACGGTTTATATCATATCAGTTTTGGGGCGCCACCCTCTTTGTTCTGTATGTCATGCAAGTTGGTCTAGGCGCTGTGATTCATTGGATTAAACCGAAGAGGCGCACAAGTCGCCCTCCACAAAATTATGCCCATGCGGTTATTGGTCTGCTTATCATAACTCTTGCATTTTATCAGGTGCACTCGGGATACCAAATTGAGTGGCCAAAGACTACGGGACGTGGCCCTGTCTCGGGCATTGTCGGTACTGCGTTCTGGTGTTGGGTTGTGGTATGGCATCCGGTCCTTTTGTATCTGACATCCTCTGAAATAAAGTTTTACAGCTTCTTCCCGTGCTTTACACGTTGGGCTTGAGTTTCTTGCCTAAACAATTTAGGCAAGAGCAATCGAACAGAGAAAAAGTAGTCATTAATGATGATGAGATACCTCTAAATACCGAGATGACAGATCTCCAAGAGGGTGAATATAGGGACTCGTGATTTATTTGAGAATGTAGCTTTCTTAGGTCGGTACTAATATGAGTATTGTTCTTTGGCTCGGCCAGGACCTTCCTGCTAACTTCCTGCATGCTCCAAGTCGGACATGCCCGCTCAATGGAGGACCACTTGTTGAACGTCGTTTCTAACGCTTCTCCAATCATATTGGACGGAGGAATGGCAAGTTGCCTATTACGACTTCTTACGACTTCTTACCACCTTTCTGAGTCTAATAACTTGAACGTCTAGGGAACAACGCTAGAACTACTTTTCAACTCGGACATCACACACACCCCTCTGTGGTCGGCATTGCCGATCTTGAAGCAATCCGAAATAGTTATCGAAACGCATCTTGCTTTCTTACGCGCCGGTGCAAGAATCATTTCAACACCGACGTGAGCATGCGAACTGCGAACTTGAAATGTGCTATGGCCACCAGACGTGGTTGTACTGAAACCTTTCAGGTACCAATGTTCGTTTAGTACTTTCAAACGTGCAGGTTACCAGGAATCTGATGCGAAGGCTGCTATGCTGAAAGCAGTCCGTCTGGCCGAGGAAGCTAGGACAAGATTTGTAGCCAACAATACGGATGTGGACCAATCCGATATCAAAATTGCTCTCTCACTTGGCCCGTTCGGCGCAAGCTTGACTCCCGCTCAAGAGTTCGACGGATACTATCCTCCACCTTATGGACCAAAGGAATTCTCTGTCCATGGCAACAATTACAATTCATTTGAACAAGCAACGGAGGCTGAGCTGGATTCGATTAATGCATTAACTCAGTTTCATTTCGAACGACTCCAAGTCTTTGCGAATGACTCGGATGTGTGGAAGACCATTGATATCATTGCGTTCGAAACTGTGCCGCTGGCGCGAGAGGTGAAAGCAATCAGGCTGGCGGTATCTTGGTTGCAGCGGGAGTTGGTGACGAGGATGGCCAACTTCACCTTCAAACCTTGGTGGATCAGCTGTGTGTATCCAAATGGCCAATGCCCAGAGACACGAGGCCTGGGTGGTCGAAACATGACTGCTCGGGATATTGTTTTTGCAGCTCTTCAACAAACTGATGTCGACGATTCCACAGTGATTCCCACCGGACTTGGGATTAACTGCACATCCATAGATTTCATACCCAACATTCTTACCGAGATGACACGCGCCGTGGCGGAGGTTTGCGAATGGCGACAACCTAAGCGATGGTTGATATTGTATCCAAACGGCGGTGACATCTATGACCCTATTTCTGGGACATGGCTGGTACAGGAGCAGGCTGAGAAGCGGGAGTGGGCGCCGCGACTTCGAACAGTGGTGGACAGTGTTAGTGACATCTGGGGTGGAATCGTGGTTGGTGGCTGCTGTCGAACTGGACCAGATGAGATTCGCGCATTGACGGAAGCTGTTGGCCGTAGTATTGCGACTTTGTAATTTAAATTGGAATAAAAGCAGGATCAGCTGCAACTTAATGTGGCTCAGCACGTGTCTTCACGATCAGCTGTGGTGGTCAAAAGCCAAATCGCCTCTTAATCCAGGTGAAGTTGTCCAAGTCAAAGCTTTCACCTTTCCACGAGTTTGAGCTGGGCCACCACCTCCTCCAGATTAGGAATATTTGTGGCCATGAGCTCAGGGTCGCGTAAATTCTAATTTCCCTTTATCACAGCTTTTCAACCGTAGCTCAACGCATCGTGCACCTCTTGGTCAAAGCTTCCCCATTGTCCACCACTCATCGGTGTTTCAAAGTCTTTTTTGCCCTATATAAAAAGTTAATCATCGTCTACCACTAACCATCCTCATACAACTCCCACTGGTCCAATTTTGCCACCGGCGAACACCGCCCATTTACACAAATTTTCTCACTCGTAACCCACGCGTCTTTTCTTTCATACCAGCTTGAACCATGTACACTGAAAACGACGCTGTCGATGGAATGTACACAGACGACGCGAACGACGACTCTCAGGAGCAAACACAGTCCACCCAACAAGCGTCTCAACCTGTTAACACCGACCTTGATGGTCATCTTTGGGGCTACCTTCAACCGTGCAGCTCTGCCTTAACCCGGATTGACTTCTGGAAGATCCATCCCCGCTACACAATCGGAAGGAATATCCAGGAGAACCAGGTTGTATTGCCGGGGTTCAAAATTAGTGAGTCACTATGATCCAACCAGACGCGGTAACCCTCTAACATTGGATAACCCAGGCAATTTACACTGCACCATCACATGGGATGGAAAGGATACCCATCCTTCAAATGTCGTTGTGCTGGATTTGTCTAGCAATGGGACTTTTGTGAGTCGACTGAGGTTATTTTCAGCCTGGTGAACAGGGTTTTCAAACGTTTCCTCAGATCAATGGTGTCAAAATTGGTAAGAACCAGACCAGAATCCTTCGCGAAGGCCAGGAAATCGCATTTGGTACGACGGTGCCACAGCCAGCCAACGGCGGCCTTGAAGATTATCGTGAGCATCTTTGCACCTGTCCAACACAACCCTCATGCGACCACCTTCTCATATAGGTTTTGTCTATCGTCACACCGCCGCTGGTCCTCCCACTACAGGTTTGTATGCCCACTATGACCTCAGCACGGAACTCGGCAAAGGCTCTTTTGCAACCGTTATGAAAGCCATCTCCCGTGCCACAGGCAAATGGTATGCGGTCAAGATGATACATGACAAGAGTGTCCGGTCGCCAGGAGAGCAACACCATGGCCAAAACTCGAGGAGGGCTGCCTTTGCACGAGAGATCAGCATCATGGAGAACTTGAAGCATCCAAATATTTGTGAACTGAAAGAAGTTTTCTACCAGGAAGATAATAACGACATCAGTAAGTGTATCACAATCTTCCATCAATGTTTCATAACTCATAATGGTTTGTAGGTTTGGTTCTGGAACTAGTCGAGGGTGGGGATCTCCTCGAACATATTCTCTCTCGCAATGGGCTTTGTAAGTTTTCATTACGTTCCCAATACTCTGGTACAAATACTAATGAACTTCTAATGTAGCTGAACAGGAAACAAAGCATATCACTTATCAGATGTGCGACGCTCTGGCTGTATGAAATTTCTTCTATTTTTGTCCCCCTAAAGGTTCACGAACTTCTCTATTTGCAGTACATTCATGGCCGTGGTGTCGCCCATCGCGACCTCAAGCCAGAGGTACTTTTTATCATTTCGATAGCTTTATTTCTCTAACATGTGTGATGTATAGAATGTTTTGTTGACAAGGGATGACCCTCCCATAGTCAAAGTGGCCGATTTTGGACTCGCCAAGGCTGTCGACAGCCTTACTATGTTGCGGGTATGATGATATTCGTAACAGACTGCGTCCCCGCTGACGACGTTGCTGTAGACCATGTGTGGTACACCAAGCTATTTAGCACCGGAGGTCGTCAAGCAGGATAACGGAGAAGGTTATGACAATGTCGTTGACAGCTGGAGCGTGGGCGTCATCGTATTTTCAATGTATGGTAGCGGGGTCGCTTTTGTCGATGCATGCTAATGACAATCGCACAGGCTTACGAACACCAGTCCCTTCATTGACGATGATACCCAGAGAGATATTCGAATTCGGATTGCTGAACGTCGCATTGACTGGACTGCCCTCGTTAGTCCCGATGCGGGTTTCAGTCTTGAAGGTAAGTACCAGCGTTGACGTTGAATGTCGAAGAACTACACTTATTTTTCTCCTCGTCTTCAGTGCAAGATTTTGTTCGATGCCTTCTTGAGGAAGACCCGAAGCGGCGTATGACCATGCAAGCCTCCCTCAGCCACCCTTGGCTGCAGTCCTACATGCCCGTTGACCGTCGTTTATTGAGCTCCGGAAGTTCCATGCCCACTATCGACTACTCGATGATCTCCTCTATCCCCGACGATGGGAGTTTTCCCGTTAATCAGGACTTCCGCAACATGCAAATCCAGCCTTCTGGCCTCTACGACGCTAGTGTGCCAGGACTCCCAGGTGCCTATCCCACCACTTCGGCTGGTATCAAACGTGAGGATTCTAAGGTCGCGCCCCTGCAACGACGAAGCCACGTCTTGTCACAGGCTGCTGAGGATGGTAAGCCCCTTGTTGAGCCGTCCTGGGAGATGGTTGCCGCCGCTACTGCACAAGACCAAGTTGCCGGTCCGAGTAATCTTAGCAAGGGCCAGAACAAGCGTGTCCACTCAGAGTTGACGCCCCTACCAGAAGAGGCCTCAATGGATGACGGCGCTGATGGGTTGAGCCCTTTGAGCGAGGTTGGATCCGAGGCTGGAGGTGCGCCCCATGGAAAGGGCCGCGCGAGCGGCCCTTCGGCGGAGCTTGCCAAAGCTAAAAATCCTCGTACTCGTGGAGGGGTATCCAACGAGACGAACGAAGATGAAGCTGCTCAACCTAGGCGCTCGGGCCGTCATCCGAAGGTTGCGCGTCGGGGCTGAGATATTTAAATATACAATTTGCTTCCTTGTTTGCGCCGTGGTCTCGTTCCGTTCTTGCAAAGTCTTACCAATCTATGCTCTCCATGGTCTTCATTACATTGATGCTCACGTCCTACATTCTGAATACCTTTAGTTCCAATGTTTCCTGTCATGTAAATTTACATATTTGCAATTGAACCCCATGAATTTATTGGGAGTGTTATTGCCAGTGGTTCCCGGTTGCTGTGACGGATCCCTAAACCCTTCCGACAACTTTTATAAACCACACCTACTGCTGAGAGCGCAGATTCTCATCATGCAGGACAAAGCGGGGGATGCTGGTGTACTGTAACTGCATTCTGTATATACATGGACGAGTGAGTGACAATTTGTCACTGTTCACTATATTACCTTCTCCTACGGCTCGCTATTCTATATACTACGCATGTACCAATAATGTTGTGCACAAACCACAGCACATAGATATATACAATACAAGTAGTTGCCAAACGTGGGCTTGTATGGGCAAAAACAGTGAGAGTCAGCTTTATATACTGTTAAAAACGTCGATGTCAAGATCAGGAGAGAAGGGACGAGATTGTTCAGAGGCTGAACTTATCTCGATGAACAACTGGCTCAAGAAATTCGAAGACACAAGAAGCTACGGTCGTTTATCCGTTTGATCGAGATCGCTTGCCGGCTTTTACCTTTGAACCAGCCGTATTGTCGCCCCCTACGGACTTCTTCCTCCGCATGCCTCGACGGCTTTCTGAGGGGTATTCACATTTGATGGAACGCCGCTGGCACTGGCTAATAAATTGTTTCGACATTAGTCACAGCATTGTAAAGCATACATCGGGTTGCGAGGATCAGTATCACCACATCGAGAGTGGTGCGATAAGGCGGAGAGGGCAACCAGACAGATGATTAGGGAAAGGCAAGAAACTTACTTGCACGTTGGATCTTCACTTCCGGGTTCAGGTGGGCCGCAGGCGATCTTTCGACCTCGACAGAAAAGACATGCTAAAGGTGGCTTTTTCTCCAACTGTCGTTTCGAGGGAAGTGGACTAAGTTGCAAACGGGGAGAAGGCGTACGAACCATAGGCCAACCTGGAGGCTGAATGCTATGCCTGCCTGGATGGAAATGAGGGTACAACTGAGATCGGGCGGCACGGTAGGGAGCACGTTGAGGGGCTTGAAGCGGCCGGGACGAGAAGGGAGGGTCGTTGGTTCTGATTACGGAAGACTCTGGAAGTGGCTCGTATTGCCATGGAGTATCGATGTGGTCCGGAAGGCGCCACTGATTTGATGGGACTTCATGAAGGGGTTCAGAGTCAAAAGAGGTTTGGTGGGTCATGTGTAAGTGTGATGCTGGAGCGGGTGAAGACGGGGATGGAAGATAGTCCATAATCGGTGGTTCTGGATGGCGCTGGGAAGTAGGATGTGGCTGTTGGGAGGGGACGATGATGCGACTCTGCACATCGGCAACTGGGACAGGGTTATGACAAGGTTGAGAAGCAGAGACCGATGTCTGTCGATAGTTTAGATTATGGATGGTGTAGAGAGGACACACAGGCTCACATCAGGTGGTGTAAATGAAACGGAATTGTGGCTGCGTCTTGGTACGGGATTGCTGTGAGAGATAGGGGGGGCAGCTTGTGCGCTGTAAGGCTGGGAGGACGATGAAGCTCGTAAGGGATCTTGGAGGGGACGATAGTTATATTGAAGTGTAGGTAACAATGATGATTCCGTCTGTTCACCATGAGCCGGACTCGGAGCAGGGAGAGGCTGGCTGCTGCTGGTCAACGAGCAGAGGTCCTCTGACAGAACAGGATGCTCTGTGGTCAACTCGTCGGGTGCACAGTCTCTGCCCAAGTTGATGGCAAAGCCAGGACTCCCGAAAAAATCATTACGTTGGGGAGGTTGAAAGGAGTACTGAATTGAAGGTGGTCTAGCCTGTGGAAAAGTGGTGTAAAATTTGATATCGTCTTCGAGCTTCCACTGCTGGAAGGGAGACAAGGGTTGTTGTTCGTCGGATAGCATTGTGAAGAGACTTCAATTGCAATGGAGAGTCATGAAAGAGAAAAAGGATTACAAGATCCGAAGCTCAGGGGATGATAGCGCGGTGTAGGGCACGCGACAAAACCGGGCGACACGCTTCCTGTCACTCTAATCATAAAATCAGCTTCATTATCTCATTGCATCGACTCCTATAGTCTCCTACCGATAGCTTGGCGATGCATCTCGTGGCTTGGCCCTGCATCAGCACGAGACCAGGGGGCGATGTCTATCCAGACCACTCCCCATTTATCCAATCAGTTACTAGCAATTATTGTTTTACAAACTCGGAATAACTTTATTACGAGCTGGAAACGGTGAGCTACAAGCGATCGCCCTCCCAATCAAAACGGGTTTGTGGCAACGTGCGACCAAATTCGTACTTCAGGGGGGCCTCTACATGCTGCATCATGCCCCATTTCAATTAATTTAGCTTCCATTGAATATTTAGGAACACCGAATATTCGTTTTATCGAAAAAAATACTACATGTATATCTATGACACACGAGCTCGAGCTTCAGGAAACTTTACTGCCTCCTCAGTTCTTGTAGCCTCGCCGTAAGTCAGTACACCAACGTACGGCATAACATTATATTTAAGCGCATAGTGTGCGGGAGCAGCGTTCCTAAAATACAAACCGCGTTAGCAAACTTAAACCTTAGCGTAAAAGAAGCACGCCTTGGAAAGGGTTGTACGGAAGCAGACTAACTTGAAGGAGGACGAGAGTTCTCGGAACATGTATTTGTTTTTACCAACAACATTGACAACTGCGTCTCCCTTACGGCGCACGATACGATCCCAGATGACGACGTCGTTTTTAACCTAAAATAGAAGATCGAAAGGGAATCAGCAATGAGAACATCGGAAAAGGTAAAGGTAACAGCAAGCGTAGAAACAGTTGCCAGGAACGTGGTTACCCTTGATGGCTCGAACATATGGAGAACTATTGAATGGGGATGATTGTAACTCACTCCCTTTGTATCAGTATACTCAGCCTCTAGGTAAAGGAAAAGTTGCTTCGTATTCCAGTGAAAGAGTGGTGATAGGTCTGTTGATTCGAAAAACCATACATTGAGGAACATAAATAGATCCATGACAAAACCTTTTAACGAACCCGCCGTTATATTGAAATTGACGAATGCAAGCTCCTGTTTCTTGCTTGGATGTCGGCGATTATTCGTAGGGTATCTGAGAGAGCGGGAAACATCAATCAAGTGAGATGCGACATGAAAGCTACTGCAAATGACAGTTGAGCACTTACACTTTTACAGACGCTATATCCAGATGGCCCTTTGGGTTCACGTCGAATAAAAATGACGAGAGAGCGATGGCAGCAAGCAGCGCCATCATACATGACGAGAGCAGAGCAGAGACATTGTTGATTCGCGAGAATACGCTGTGCATTTGGAATGTTTTTCGGGGGCGATTGTCTGCACGACGGTCATTAACAAAATGGAGTCTGTCGTATGAAAAGCTGGTGACGAAATAAGTTGTACACGTTGTTTGTGTGTGTTGTGTATGAATTTCTGAACCTAGCCTAACGGTCGTGTTCCTACAAACATTGGAGTTTATCGTATGCTGCAACAATGTCTGATTCTATGATTCTTCACAGAATTATACGTCTTATCTCGAGCTGGGCGCTGTCGTCGTTCTTCACCGAGGTTCGTGTAATAGGAGGGGAAAATGTACCAAAGGATGGCCCTATAATAGTGTACGTACGCATTCCGTTTCTGTCCTACTCGCTATCCGAGCACCGTTCTACAAACAGCTGAACTGAGCAAAATCTCAGGACAGCGACGCATCATAATATGATGATAGACCCGGCTATCCTTTGTATGTGGTCATTAGCTTTCTTGGTGTGACCTTCAAGTTCCTCATCACATGTACCTACAACATAGCCGTTGCATTTCCTCATGGTCGAATGCTTAACTATTGGAGCAAAGGTACACTATTACCTTAATTAATACTGATCCATGTGCTGATACTTCTGCTAAGCTAGCTTATTTGTGAACCCAATTCTTCGATTCATCATGTATTCTTCAGGCAACATACCAGTTGAGCGCAAGTCTAAAGACCGACAAGTCCTGTTCAAGGGGAGTTTTGAAGCACTCTCTAAAGGACAAGCAGTTGCGTTGTTCCCAGAGGGCACGAGTTACACCGAGCCACGGATCATGCAAGTCAAGGATGGCGCAGCTTGGGCATCCTTGGAGTACACTAGATGGCGTAAGGAAAACCCAGGAGCTGCTCCTGACCAAGATGTGGTCATCGTGCCGGCCTCGATCGTCTATACGGACAAGACTAAGTATCGCAGTAACGTGAGCACTGTCGTCTAAATGCAATCTGCTTCTTGAGGTCACTCAAATTTAGGTCATCTTGGAGTGCGTTCATTACAATAGTACGAGTTGGCTGATACGACTTGCGTGATAGATTTGGCCGTCCAATCACGATGGAGAGTTTTCAAGAACAATTCTTCTCAGATGTTGAAGGTGCACAACGCACGGCAGTGAAGCGTCTCACAGCCGCAATCGAAAATGAGCTGGTCGAGGCAACTATCAATGCCCTAGACTGGTGAGTTTTTGTTTATTGAGATTTATGTTTCCAATGGTAAGAGTTAAGGGATACCCTTTACACTGCTCGAATGGCACGGGACCTCCTGTGGGAAAGTGGAAAAGCTATCAAACTCGATGAGTTCGTTGCTATCTCCCAGACGTATGTGTCGCACCTTGTTCTTCGCCACATAACTAATATTTTGCCATGTCTCTTAGGCTGGTAGACATCTTCTCCACATCGGATGCCACATCTAACCTGAACTCAACCAAGCGTCATCTCTTAGAGTACTATTCTCTGTTACAGTCATCCCACCTCACAAATGCTGTTCTTTCGTCTCTTCCTCTTCCTCGTACTCTAGACCCCAATACCCCGACTACAGTTCCCAGCCGCCTATTCACCATCCTCATCCTTATTCGTGACTCCATTTCCGCCTTCCTTGGTCTGCCGTTCTTTTTATTTCCGCTTATAGTACACATGCCTGTGTACATCATGGGCCGCTTGGGGGCAAGACTGGCCGAGGATGAGCAAGAGACACAAGCCCAGAACAAAGTAGTCTTTGGGTTACTTTCACTCTTACTGATCTATCCCGCGGCTTTTCTCTTCTTGTGGGCGCTGTTTTGGTATACCCCCATTGGTGCACTACTGGCTGCTGCCATGGTTTATTTGTTTGCTATTTATCATATCAAGACAATTGACGGTGAGTTATTACCGCTCTCTTCGATGGCTCATTCTTGACCAATAGCTTCTGAATGTAGCTAATTATGAACGGTGATTTCCTGTCCAGTTATTGAGGCTCTTGTCGTTTGACGTATTTCACCCTAGTGCGAAACGACTTATCGCAGGTTGGCGGATTTTGGTTGGAGTATGGGCCCCGAAACAATGGGACCTTTCTCTTGCCGCACTCTCTCAGTACACAACACCCGAGACACCGCCCGACAATCCATGGATTGACAAGAAGACGTCAACTTCGAGTTCGAATCCTAGCAACCTAGCAACAACAGAGCCGCCTGCACGGATGCCTTCAACAAGTACCCACACAGCAGAAACTCCTGCTAAGCCTCAGCCTAGGCGTAGGCCTCCCTCCCGGAGAATTGTGCGACATGTGTTAAGGACGCGCGTGGAGGCCGTTAAAGCCCTTGCCAGCTTCTTCGATCAGTTAGAACGGATGAAAGGCTCGCGGCGACTGAAAGCCAGTCCCCATCTTGCGAGGATGTATGGGGGCTTTACTACCACAGGGGTGCCTAGGGTTAAAGTCGAGGAAGAAGTGCATTCCCCTGTTGAAGGGTGGAGAGATGTGCACGAAGTTGTCCAGTTTTTGAAGAAGAGGGGTGCAAAGATTCCGAGTTTGGGGCCTGAGGAGTGGGCTGCATTAAGTACTGAGCGTGAGGGAGATTATTCTATAGTGGACGAGACAGAGCCTATGGTTTGGGTACCATCTTCATCTATGTAATAGGTTAGATTAGGACATACTAATGTGCGAGCTATAACGCTGGGCCTCGTGATCTTTTCCTGAAATGGTAAGTATCGAGTTCGTGATCGAGAGCGCCGTGTCACATTTGGTCTCTGATTTAGTCTCGTCTCAACTAGCAATCTTAGGCCGATGACAAGTCGTTCGGGATACCAGCCAATCACACAATCTATCGACGAAGTTAATGAAGCAGACGTTGGAGAAGGAAACCAAGCCTCGTCGAGTCGTCCCCTCACTAATGCACGTGGGAGGAGTCTTCGTCGCCCAGGCCGTCCAGGAAGCATTGATCTCACAAAGTTAGACAGCGCTTTTAAACGGTGAATCTATTCAACTTTTCAGTCCTTACAATGCTGAGGCTGCGTCGGCACAGCTGGACCGACTCCATTGCTCAGAAGGTAAAGCGTAAGAAGAAGGTTCCAACTCATGCACGCAAAGCGATCTGGCACAGCGTATTTGATCCCGCTGTTGTCATTCCGCAGACTTCTGTGGGGCCGGTAAATTTAAATTGATATCTCTGAAGCCGCTGGTCGAGCTACATCATATAGGTTAAGACTTTGGAGCATAAGCCACCAATGTCAGAGGTGGAGTATGATGCGTAAGTCTCCTCTTCTGCCTTGTAGATCTCCTGTTAAATTTCATTTAGCTTAGTGCAGTCGGTGAAAGTTGCAATTATGGAAGGAATTCATCCGAAAATGATTTCAAAGGGTTCTTCTGGCTCGTATTTTGCTCGAGCGAAGGTCGGTGGACGGGTGCAAACGGTTGCGTGAGTATCTACTGAAAGTTTTTACTCTCAAGACGAGATTCTGATTTGTGACGTAGCGTTTTCAAGCCAAAAGACGAAGAACCTTATGGGCGGCTCAACCCTAAGGTGATTATATTTATTATAGATATACCTTTGTCCTCGGCTCAATACTCTCGGTTTTAAGACTACAAAATGGATACATCGACAATTCCGCTGGATCCTTCCATTTGGCAGATCTTGTCTTATACCAAATCTCAGGTTCTTTGTCACAGCTTTGACAGTCCGAAATACGTTCTGAGCCTGAATACCAGCTATATCTCTGAAGCCGCTGCCTCCCTGTTGGATAGTCGATTATCCCTTTATGTCGTTCCACCTACCCAGTTGGTTTCTTTATCAAGCCCAGTGATTGGATATTCTTCCTCCTTTGTCTTTCGTTTCATTGACGTCACCGTTACGAGGCATTTTTCTATGACTGGCTGGATCGCAACGCCTCTAAGAAAGGCAAGCCGCTGCCGGAGAAAATCGGTAGCATGCAGTACTTCTTACATGGGTTTCAAGGCAAGCAAACTTCCGATTATTTGCCAATTTAGACCAACCCCTGAGCTCAGACGCGTCTGACTTTCTACGAAAGCACCCATGGCCAGGACGTGCCATTGCTGATACTTTTGACGACTCAAGCCATAGACGCGGGAATTTTTCCAAGCGCTTTCTCAACCCACTCAAGATTGTCTGCGGAAGAACCGGTGATCCCGAGGACATATATGATGACAATGACTACGAAGACGAGCGGGTTTTGTTTGATGCATCGGAGAGTGATTCTCAGAAGCCATTTTATTGGAATCAAACCCTGCAAAAGAGTTTTCGAGAAGAGTTAGAGAAGTGAGTGAAGTCTCGTCTTCAAAGATCTGTTGAATTACCCATGATGCCTTCTAGACTTGTTATCTTGGGTAGGTGCTTCGGTTCTGACGTGCTTGTGTTGGGCTAATTCTGAATAGATTATCTTATGCTCAATACTGACCGTGGTGCCGATAATTATATGATCAAGTATTGTGAAGGGGACCATGAGAAGACACTTATTGATGTTGCACCCTCCCGTTCTGTTCGCCTAGAGATGCCAGTCATGAGCGAACTTAGAAGAGAGGCGTCAGCCAATCTACCCAGCATGACTGCGCCATTACCATATGTTGCGTCGTCAATGCCCTCGGAATCGACAACTTCATTGGCCGATTATTCCCGAGGTCCACATATCCACATTGCGGCTATTGATAATTCCCTTTCTTTTCCTCACGAACATCCGCAGGGCTGGCGTTCGTACACCTATGGATGGCTATATTTACCGGTTAGCATTATTGGAAGGCCGTTCAGCGAGAAAACTCGGAATCATTTTTTACCACTGCTCACTTCCAAAACATGGTGGGAAGAAACGACGTATCAACTCGAGAAACTTTTCTCGCTTGATCCAGATTTTCATCCGAAGATGTTCAGGGTATGATATCTTGAATTGGGGCCTAAACATCGCTCATTTTCAAATTTTAGCGGCAGCTGGCTGTTATTAAGGGTATGACACCGAGTATTTCTTCGTTTCTGTGTTGTGCTTATGAAACGCTTGCAGGGCAGGCCTGGAACATCGTACAATCCCTGAAACATTCTGTTCGTGTTACATTCCACACTCTGTAACATGAAACAATTCTAATATGTTCTCTTCTAGGATGAAGGTGACCGACTCCAGTACTTTAACAATAACTAGACTAATGTTTCATGCGGTAGGCCCCCTGGAATTGACGCGACGAAAGAAAGCCCTCGTGTGGGATGACGAATTAGAAATCGCAGAGGAAACCTTTCTGGAGGCCATGCTCAGTCCAGCCCCAGCTTCCCCTAAACCTTCGATCGTCAGCGTTCCGCTACCGCGAAGGAGAAGTCAGAGTTCTAGTAGTGAATTCCCGCCTCCGATTCGCCCATCATCAACAGATGCCTCAGGTGCTCCTCGACCAGTGCCATTTGCTGCCAAGTTCCAGAGAGTCCATCCTGGAACGACGGGCGTCACTGTTTTAGAACACCTTGAACGCCTTGATGCGGTTGAAGCTAGTCTACAGAGACTTGGCGGAGCAGAACAAGCACTAGAAGAGGAAGTAGAAATAGACGTAGGAGTTTCCTCGAGCAAGCCCGTCCAGGTTCCGACCGTGCAGGTAGCCTCATCTTCAGATATCCCAAATTCCCCGTTTTCTCCGCCGGGGAGTCCTCTTGCCACCGTTCACGAAGTGTCTTCTAGTGCTAGTTCCATTGCCGAGGAGGATCTGGCTGCTATGTCCAAGTCTACTTCATATGTTGAAGGCTTACCCCATCGCAACAGTCGTCGAACAGGTACTGGTGTTAGGGCTGACTGGATACAACCTCCAGATGCTTCACAGAAACGGACGGTTATCGTCGAGGTAAGGCCATTTTTTTGAGGGTGTAGCACATAATAACATCGAGTTACAGCGTATGGAAATTGTAATTAAAAAGCCCCTGTGTTCTTGCTGGTAATATAATGCAAAAATATATATTATTACACAAATCAATCCCCTTCCGTTAGTAACCATTGAGCGAAGTCATCCAAACGCTTCTTCTCGGCTTCATTGCCCTCTCCTGCAACTTCGTCCCCTGCCCCACTTCGTCGAAACCGCTGCTTTCCAGAGTAGAGCGTTGCTTCGATCCGGCGTCCAGCAAAGAACCTGCCATTCATTTTCTTGAGGACGCCCACGGGTAAGCAGGAGATGTTGTTAACAATAGCAGACGCACCAACAAACAAGCTTGCGCACTGAGTGGATCGCGGAATTTAACAGTCATAACACCGTCCTTCTCTTTCTGTTGGTCACATTCATGAACAACCGATCGCTGGATAGCTGCACAGCACTCACATCATACAGAACAACATTCGTCACTTCACCTAGGGAAGAACACTCCTCGCGGACGTCTTCTTTCAGATCGAGAAGAAGGGCTGCGTCCTCTTCGAGTTCTTCCAGAGTAAACATGTGCTTCAAGACAGCTACTCGGCTGTTTTTATTCGACATGTTAACAGCGTCCTCTGGTTGAACCATGGGACCAAAACCATCTTCTTCATCCCACTCTAGCAGTTTCCTGTATAGCAGGTCAGCCGAAGACCTTAAGCGAGTACAACGCCTAACGTACTTCTGCATCTTGCCAATTCGTTTCGATGCCTTCTTCTTGTCTACCGTTTTACGCTGTTTCCCTTCATGGCTCTCACCTCTACCTTCTCCAGAAGCCTTGTGTCCAAAATCGGCCTTGGCAACTCTCATGACTGAGTTTGGGTCCCCTAGCCGCAGCTCGGCATCGTCGAGGATGTTGAGGGCCAGTAAGACTGAATCTTCTTTGAAATAAACCACTAATGCTTCCCCACTGAATGACCCGTCCTCTCTCGCGTACATCTTTACTTTGGATTCCCCAGCATCATCTTCTTCGATCATTCCACATTTTGAGAAGCGCTCAACGAGTTCATCATGTTCCGCGTCCAAGGGGAGGCCTGTGACATAGACAGCAGTGTTCTTTGACTTGCGTTCTGTTTGGGGCTGGTCCTTATTGCCGTTCTTTCCACGTTTGATGGAGGGGCCAGGCACTGAATTTGATGTGTAATCTTCGGGCTCCTTTCGTTTCTTGTTTTCGCGGGCTAGAACTGGTGCAGCAGGTGTCTAAGCGACAGCAACACTTGTACGATATGAATGTGCTATGGAGTGCGCGATGAGACACACCTCTTCATCAACACCGGCTACGGAGTACGCAGCTTGCTGTCGCTTTACCAGATCTTCGTCGACCTACGATCTTTTAACGCGTTTTTCTGGTAGCTTTAAGAACCTGTACTAACCAAGGGGACCCATATGCCTTTCGGTGCATCATATTCCTGCTCTGTGCCATCGTCATTCTCGAGCCTCCAGGTATTTGCGGTTTTAGAGAAGTAAATTCTGTAACGGGCGCAATATGAGCGGGATGTTTCCAAAGCATCGCCTAGGATAGAACACACCTCGGATCCTCCGCAAAAGCGGCAGCCTGCGTTTCTGCTGAGGAGCCAGCTGCTGCAGATGGTGGAGGTCTTGACATCACTTTGTTTACCTATATTTGGGCTCAACGGCGACCGAACACATAACGTACTCAGGCTATCTGGGTTGTATCTGGGACCTGGGTAACATAGGGTCCAGTGTATTTGACGTATCTATTCCGACGGCTATCTATACAATGACATGGGGAAGTATGCATGTTGGTCATGAGGTGCGTCCGGGGCAAGCTCTGGTATCCAACGCTTATGAGGAACAGGTAAAGTGGGAGGGAGCTTGGCCTCGGAATAGACTTTTTGTGCAGTCGTTATGGACGCGATAGCCTCAGTCAGGTCGACAAGTCCTTTTGAAGCAGCGGGAACGCCAGATGCATCTTCTTTACTTTCGGAAGGTGGAGAAATGCTGCGAAGCGATATTGTAACTGAGCAGACGGAGATGCCCGGAAAAGCACACGTACTCTTGAGTTCCGGAATGTTGAATCAAGAGCGATGAGAGCTCTGATTGTGTGACGACAGAAAGCTGGGGATAGGCCCGCCGAACATCTCGTTTCCAGTAAGGATTTTGCGCGGGATCCGATGCTGGAATATGTTTCAATTAAAACATTTGGATATGAGCTCATGGTTCCTTACCTTTAGTTGCAGGCGTGTTGTATTTTTCTGATCTTGAAGCAGGCTGGGGGCGACGATTGATGCTAGCAATGGGAAGGCCACTCGATATTTCGGGGTTGACCACGACTAGGTCCCCTGCCAGTAAATTGTAAGAATTTGACTGCTAAAGAGAGAATCGAGCGCACTAAATTTCTTCCAAAATCCCTGAGGACTAAGATGGTAGAGAGTAGACTCTGCCACTTTCTTGGTCGCCATCGTTGTTCGCTGGATAGAGCTGATTAGTCAGCTCCGCTCGCAATGTCACTTCAACTCGAAGTTCCTCAGCGGCCACAGGAATGCTGAATCCATGCCTTCTATAGTATCAGAGGGTCCCTGTTCTTTCCCGAAATCCTTTCCAGCTGTTGACGACCTTGATGGCTGGTCAGGGAATGGCCGGAACGTCGTTGTCATGTAAATCGTCGCGAAGAACAGGCAAGATTTCGCAATCCTGTAGGGATATCGCGATTTAGTGTGTGCTTTCGATTTAAATCAGCCTGAGCAATATGTCTATGCTTCAAGTTAGCCGTCCGTCTACTTTATTAAGACATGGCTAGGACTCCCTTCGCCAAACCTCACCTCCCCGACGGCGAAGAACCACCTGCTCCAACTTCGTTGCATTCACTGAATAAGTCACCCGGAATATACCAGGATCCACATACAATACCCCTCTTTGATTCGCAAAGTCTCTGCGGGCCCCGAACACCGGTTTTATATCTCCCTCCGCTACTATCTGCTCTTCCCGAGGGACTTGCGTCCCACCAGATTGTCATCTCGGAAAATGCCCCGGTGGTGACCCAAACGCGTTTACCAAATATTGACCCAGCATCGTTGTCGCTACATAAAGCGTTGCAACACTTCAAGCCAGTCAATTCGGATTATGCGCGCACCCCGTATTCAGAAGCCTTCAATTGGACAGAGCTTGTACTTCCCGTAGAAGATGAGCGCGAGTGGTATTGTGTCGTTTTCCGAAGCAAGAGAGCAGTGGGGAGCGACGGAGGAGGTTTGCACTTTCTTTATGTACCAGGCGTTTCTTTTATCTGACGGATTTTCCCCTAGTGCTCTATGAAGCTGACAAACTTGCACATGAGGAGGCAATACGGAACGGAGGTGTAAGTAACTCCATACAGTTCAGTTTACTCCTCAAATCTAATACCCACTGGCTGCAGTTGATTCTCTATTGGTATGGGGCACCGGATCAGACCACCCGAATGAACCTCGCTACCTGTATCTGGCAGAGCCGAAGACACGCAATTGCAGCTAATTCAAGGCCTCATCATATCAAAGCGATGAAGTTCGCTGGAGTGTCTTACGAAATATACACTTTAGAACGATATGTCCTTCGAAAAGACAAAGGCCAGTCAGGCGTAACGATCGAACCCTACATAGAAGGTGAAGTTGGTTGGTAAATGGATCGCAGACACCAAATCCTAACTTCCAGTCTTGCAATCTCGCTCTGGTTCATGGTTAGGGTGTTGGCACATGTTATATCGCACGGAGGTATCGTAGTTTGGTTTGTTTGTCTGAGAAGTATCTTTCCATAATGCAGCAGGTTTGCTACACATTCTGCCATGATTCTAAGCTGTCATTCGACCCCTGAGAATTTAACAACACATTGACGGACGATTGTTCATGTGACGCATACAACTTGTCCAAGGTTCCCAAATGGCTCGGTTTCTGTTCAAGTGGTTATCAGTAAGTCATTAGCAATTAGAACAATATAAGCACATCTGGCTTCGCGGGCTTGTATGAACTCCCGTCCAGAGGATTTGGAACGACAGCATCACGGAGAGGCGAAAGGAATATTCCAGGAGCGGGGGCAAACACCGGTGGCATGTGTCGTTGGAACTCGGGCGTTGTTTGGCATTGCTGGTTTGCGTGATCATGAGAAGAGGCAACTTCACACCGGGGATCAACGGAGAAGGTAAAGGGACTAGAGCATAAAATACGCCCGGGTGAGGAAAGCTGATCTCGCTTGGCAGCCTCAATAATTCGCTGCCGGTCAGGTTCGATATCGAAGTATCCTTCGAAATCGGCATGCTTCAAAGGTATCAACGGTGTAGTTTCCTTCCCTTCGGTAGCATCAGAACCCTTTCGATTGAAGGGGTGCCAATGGAAATCCAAAGTCTCGTAGTCAACTTCATATCCTGGCTGCAAAGAGTCCGAATCGGAAGGGTCTTCTGTTGGTGAGTCAAAGTATATTCGTCGAGGGTGATGCCCTGGTCCGGGAGTTGCAAGAAGATTGGGCAAGGACCGGATATATGCAGAAGAGTCAGGTAATGGGTCGGAAGCAGAGTCATCAGCAAAGGGGTCGTCGAAGCATGCATTGTAATCAGCTATATCATCTGATGAGTAATTCGGAGCAGTATCAGACATGGAAGTGACATAAGATAGCGAACGTGGATCAGCTAAAGGTCTTAAGGAAGGGGAATTATTCGACAAGGATGGTTTGAATGGTGTTGCAAGAGACATTTGTCCAGACGTGGAGAATTGCATGGGTTTAGGGCCGATAACAACCATAGGGTCTTCTGGGATGCTTTGAAGGAGACTAGACTTCGGTCGTGGATTTCCCATCGACAAAAGAAAATTTGGGCCGGGATTTGAGAACGGAACAAAATCTAGATCTTGACTATCATCGTCCAGTCCCGAACTGTGCAAAACGTGATTTGCGATTTGGACATGGCTTGAAGTATGCATGGTGGGGGAAACAGGCAGACGGGACTCTGCCCAGAGAGAACCTGGTCCCGGGGTTGAAAATGGCAAATTCTCTAAAGCTAAGGACAAATCGAGTTGAGTTGTTGCTTGCTATCCACTGAGAAGCAAACAGCACTTGGGAAGGAATATGATGGATGGTCGTTACTGCTCTCTAGATTCGTATAACCAGCAGTCAACCCATGATGGGGTACGGAATTCTGCGGAATATCAGGTGGGAAGAAGGCAAACACTGGTCCATCTCCAGAGCTGATATCCTCAGAATGATCCACGAGTCCAGGTGGCAGTGGGGGTGGAGGAGACTTCGGTAGCAACAGGCGCAGGGGATGTTTAGCGGGGAGGCCAGTCAGGGTGTTAGAAAGCCAAGGAGGTAACGCCTTCGGGTCTTGACGAGTGAAGGTAGCCTATAATCAAACCTTACGCCGTAAAAACGCACCTCCAAGGAAGAGAAAAATGGCTAGCCTTTGATGCGTCATAGAGAGGCTCATTACTAACGACCGATGGACCTGATCTATCTCCTGCATTCATCTTGATTAGCGGGAAATCCTTACCGAGTGATCCTCTACCCTGACGCTCGTACGAGTCAACTGGTGTTCGTGGGAAATCACGGTAACTAGTAGAGGAGGAGCTAATGGAGCGGGTTCGACGACGACCAGTACTCTTTATAAGAGGGGGGTGACTCGGCGGACGCGTCATGCTCATCGTTTCGATCATGCGATCAAACCGACAATTAGTTCCTGATAATTTCAATCGTTTAGTTTGTCGGTCGTGATCTTTTGCGTTTCTATTGAGCCTCCGATCATCATCGACAATTTAGTATCTTACCTCCGTCTAGCGAAGTTCCACTCGACCTAAATTCAAAACTGTTCATCAGTCAATTAATGTCGCGTTAAGAACATACCTTCCACCACCAAATACACCAAGGGCCGAAGATGAAAGCAAGCCCTCGGGAAGCTGGGAGATATGAGAAGACATGACTTGAAGCAAGTCGAACGAATTCACTGGCAAGTGTCGATTTGAGGAGAACTAGTGGCACGTGAGCGGGCCGTTGTGTCAGCTCTGAGAATTAGCTAATTTCGATTGTCAACATGTACAAACAATAGTCACATGTGCTTTCCTTCTTGTTTCGACATAAGATGGCACCCCTAATTGGTAAATGCGATAAGTAGTAAGCTCGTATTACTTGAACTCGACTGACTGTCACAGATGATAAGCAGTTCGGATTACTAACTTACAAAGAGTTCACTGATACTCTCGACTTTAGCTGTCGTTCGGCTGTCGTTCTAACCAGCTTGACCCTCGGGTTCACTCCCAGCCACGCGGATATCATATTTATACCCCCCATGGACAACTTGAATGTCCAATATCTCTATCATGATCCACCCAATTTCAAGAGTTCTACCAGCATTCCTCCCCGTGGAAAATACCCAGTAGAAAACAAACTCAATCACATTCCTCAACGGAAGCCATTGGTACTATGGTTCATAATTATATCCTCATGGATCATTTTCTGTTGGATACCTTTACGCTCGTTTGTCAACTATATCATGATCCTGCCGGGCAAACCTCTCGGCACGTCGCGCAACCCTGCGTACCTTATCAGAGCGAAACATGGCGCTATCGCCTCTGAAAATAAACGTTGTTCAGACATTGGCATTAATATTCTCAAAGAAGGGGGAAATGCGGTTGATGCCGCCATTGGTGCTACGTTTTGCATCGGTGTCGTGAACATGTTCTCGTATGTTGCACAATGTTACATGTTTATCAATAACTAACTGCTATATAGATCTGGTATCGGAGGTGGCGGCTTCATGGTTGTACGAATACCTCCTTCTCCAGGTCATCCCTCTGAAATATACGCAATCGACTTCCGGGAAACTGCCCCCGCACTTGCTAACACCTCTATGTACGTTAAAGTTCCCGATTCGTCCAGATTTGGCGGTTTGGCGGTTGGGATTCCTGGGGAGGTTCGTGGGCTTGAGGAGGCGCATCGCAGATGGGGTTCACTGCCGTGGGATATACTAGTAGAGCCAAGTGTCTCACTGGCAAAAGGGTGGGAAGTTGATAAAGAGCTAAGCAAGCGGATACCAGTGAGATATTCTTTCTTCCTTCCCTTATTGATTCTGATATTCATCTAGTTATTTCCGGACCTCATGCTAAATAATCTAGATTGGAGTGTTATATTTGCCCCTCAGGGAAGATTTCTACGTGAGGGTGAAATCATTCGACGAACAAATTTATCACGTACGCTTGCAATTATTGCGCAGGAGGGCGCAGACGCCCTATACCAGGTAGGCATCGATCCGTTTCTTTGAATTTTCATCCACTGAGTCAACGTTTAAGGGACCCATTGCGGATTCCTTAGTTCGCAAAGTTCGCTCAACTGGTGGCATACTGTCTCATTCAGATCTGGCCAATTATTCCATCAAAGTAGATCGCGCGTTGCAGGGCACATATCGTGGTAGAAACGTATATGTTACCCATGCACCTACATCTGGGCCAGGTATGTCGAAAAGAACTCTGTCATATCCGTAATAGTTTATTCTTCCCAACAATAGTCTTACTGCATATGTTAAACTTACTTGAGAGGTATGACATGGCAGAACGAACTGGCCTCAATATGCACAGAGTCGTAGAGATCTTGAAATTTGGATTTGCGGCACGGTCAGTAAACGTCCAGATATCTTATCCATTGTCTGACCATTACTTGTCAGGACTAAAATTTGTGATCCTGACTTCAATAATAATACACGCATGAATGAGATTTCGACAAAGATATTTGCAGACGCCATTTTCCGGAATATCACGGATGTGCGTCTATGCATCCTGTTGTTCATACACATTGACTAATTCTGCATAGGATCACACCCACCCCCCAGAATATTACGAACCAGACTATGATATCAAGATTGATCATGGCACTGTGAGTTTGGTGGTGCTCTGGGAGAGATTACACCCATAACAACCCCGATCTATCTCCAGAGTCATACGTCTGTGGTTGATAAGAATGGTATGGCGGTTGCCTTGACCTCTACTATAAACTTGGTATTTGGGTCTGAAGTCCTTGATCCCGAAACTGGCATCATACTTAATGATGAAATGGATGATTTCTCGACACCCGGCGTCCCTAACGCGTTTGGCCTCTGGCCTTCACCTTGTAGGTGCTCCCTGCGCATGACACAGATCCTTCTAATTATTAGCTTACTAGACAATTATCCTGAGCCTGGGAAACGTCCGCTTTCGTCCACGGTACCAGCCATCATCGAGCATCCGGACGGCTCATTTTTTGTAGCCATTGGTGGCTCAGGTGGTTCGCGCATATTTGGAGCCGTCTTTCAAACACTTCTTAATCTCGATCTGGGCTTGGACGTTAGCCAGGCAGTGGAATTTGGACGGCTGCATGACCAGTTGTACCCTCTGATTTTAGATGCGGACTCAATATATCCTCCAGATATACTTGATGCGTTACGAAGCCGTGGTCACAACGTGACTGGTGCGTTGGAACGGGTCTTGTTTAGCATTCCTGGCTCAAGGGCTTCATTACAGTTCTTGATGTCAACAGAATTGCCGCCGTTATTCAAGCGGTTGTACAACAGAATGGAAAGATCACTGGTGAGTTCTGACCTACAACTACGAGGAGATTTTTTTTTCAAATGACATGTATTGCTATTAGCTGCAAGCGATTCTAGAAAGAATGGGATAGCCGCAGGATATTGAGGCATCCCAATGTTCCAAATTTGGAATACCATTAATGTGGTCACAGCGATCTCGACATCTCGATATAGCTTTCTTCTCCTTGACTTCAGGCGCGATCCCTCGCAGTGCTTCGCTTCCTGTGCTGAAGTCGTCTAGGGCATATATTTATCCTTGCAATTGCCCCGCGATTGGGATCCTATCCATATCAAGTAAGGTAGGGCTCAAGCACAATGTGCTAACATCACGT
>QLOK01042450.1:0-12575 GCA_003313805.1 Tricholoma flavovirens
AATCTGTCTCAATTGACAGAACATACGGTATATTCAACATTTTTATTGTGATCGATTTTCAACGACTCAAACTAACTAAATAGATGAAAATCTTAGGTAAATGATGGACTTCCTACTGGGGATTATTATTGAGATTGGACGCGTGAAAATTCTGGGCGAAAGCCGCGGCCTGAGCTGGCGGCTTTGGCTTTCAGCTACCTTGAGCCGGGCCAGGCACATCACTAGCTGTCCGCTTGTTCAATTCTCGGGGGATCCGAATGCATCTGAAAGACAAGTAAGAGTTTGTGTTCACAATTGTACCGTAGGCTGTACTGTACAGACATAAGATCGTTCCCCGTTAAGAGTATTGATTGAGTGGATACAAAAGTCAAAGGGGTTTCATGCGTAGTTTAAGTTAGAGAAGGTTCAAGTTCCTCACTACAACTTTGATGGCTTTCATAGTAGTGCCAAATGGTCGTCTAACGCCTTACTATGCAAGGCCTCCAAGAAGTTCTGGTTTGTCGAACAATGATCCTGTAAGCTGAAGCGCTGAAGTTGTCCTCGTGCTCTCAATCTCGCCTGTGATATTGTGGCAGCCACAGCCACAGATGACTTGGGTCAGAAATGACTGTGTGCTGCGAATGGACTACGGCTGGGGCATAAATTCTGCTTCTATAGCTCTAGCTCTCTGGTTCTCACTGGTAGTATAACCGTCTCTGACGCTACTGCCATCCATGCAAGTCCTCCGCCATTTAAACCAAGGGAGGCCCTTGAACTCAGTTCAATCGAGGGTAGCAAGATAACCGATGTCAGCATATACCCAGGTCGCGCAGAGATCACTCGATTGTTCCAACTCAAGGTCCAGACGGGCCAGAATCAAATCAATATCAATGGGCTACCAAGTGTCCTTGACCATGACTCCCTCAAGTGAGCGATCCTGCATCAGAGATTCTGTTGGGATCAAGCGCTTGCATCAGGCGCTGATGGGATCAGAACCTTGTGATTGCTATGATCACATGTGATCAACCTATCCGGTTTGAGAACTATAATCTATATTTAGAGATAATTCTATTTATACATTGTAGAATAAGTAGAGCGGATTATAGGAGAAAGAAAGACAATCTCTTTCTTCCCTTTACACCCACTATCTCAACGATATATTCTCTCTCATCCTCTCCTAAACCTAACAGATTCAGAACTACAACGCATCATATACTAATACACTTTGTTCCGTCAAGGGTTGAAGGTCGGGGAGCTGCGACAATTCACGACGTCACCGTTTCGTACGTACCCCGTTCACCTGTTCCAACGACATCACCAGCCCTCCAAGCACTGCTGCGCAAGAAAGACCAAATAGGCAAAGCGCAGGAACGATACAAGAAATCGATTGGGTCTCTCGACTGGTGTCTCAGCACCCTGAATGCTCAACATATCTCAGGGTCAGAGTTGAGGAGCGTAATGACGGATTACGAGAAGGCTGCTGAGGAGTTAGACATTCGTTGGCAAACAGTTGCAAGATGTCGATAAAGAGATTGAGGTCGAGCGAGCAAACCTCACTAGAAGCAGTTATAATGAGAAGCTAAACCGCCGGGCTTCGATCGGTCTCTTTTCTGTATCTGAAGGCGAGGTAGAGATTGCTCTTATATACGGTGGGTTCAGTGACATTCAAGCTGCCTATATGTATTCCGTCTGACATCTATCTCTCAAGCTGTATACTCGGCATCTTGGAGTGCTGGATACGACATACACGTCGACATGCAGGCGAAGGAGCAGCAAGTGACCTTGGTCTACAAGGCAGCCATTGCCAAAAGCACAGGCGAGGTAAGACGGTTATCTGATCCTCACCACATGCCTGTTCAACGTACTGATATCCACAGGATTGGACTGATGTCCCTTTAACACTTGAGACGGCGACTCCTACTTTTGGGCTTGGTGTCCCAAGTCTTGACCCATGGAATCTCTCGATATTCAAGCCTGCTGCGGTTACCGCTGGATATAAAGGTGGTGGCGGTGGCTCATCCCTCTTATCGGCCCCTACCGGGGCGCTGCCTATGAAACCTCGCCATCCCGGGTCAGTAATGGGGCGAGGGGAACCCTTACGGTCGCCGGGCGGAGATAACGAGGAATCTCGGGCGAGGGGCCAAGTACCAAAAGTGGGGCAGCTCCAGCAATCGCAGACTATGGATTGCCGTCGGCTCGAGGTGTTGGGAGGGCCAGGGAATGTCAGCGCAACATTCCGGGTTCCGGGCATGATTAGCATTCCAAGCGATGGCGATGCTCATAATGTGACCATTACTGAACTTCAGCTTAATGCATCGATGTCGTGGGTGTGCGTCTCAAAGAAGGACACAAAGGTGCACTTGACGGTGTGTTCTTCCTTGCTGTCTGTTATATGTACGTTGGCTCTGACATGAGTCTGTTCGTCTAGGCAAATGTGAAAAATGTGTCTGAATACACGCTATTGTATGGTGCAGGCAGCGTCTACGTCGACGGGAGCTTCATTTCCCGATCCGCTGTCCCCGCCGTCAGTCCTGGCGAGAGTTTCGATTGTGCGCTTGGGTACATTTCATGGAACATCTACAACTCCCTGACCTAATCTAACCATGAACGCTTTGCAGCCTGGACCCATCCATCCGTGTCACATCACCCACGTACCAAGAAAGTTTCGCAAAGCGGATTTCACACCAAAATCTCCACTCACGTCTACTCGCAACATGTCACAGTATTTAACACCAAGGCTAGCTCAGTCGAGGATGTCCGCATTGTCGACCAAGTACCGGTGTCAGAAGATGAGCAAATCAAAGTCAACCTCGTTAATCCGACATTGACGATGAGATCGTTGGGTGGGGGTGAGGGCGGGAGCAAGGAGAAGGAAAAGGCGGCCCAGGGGGTGAGCGTAGCGAAGGGTGTGGTGGCGCAATGGGACGGAGCGGATGACCCGCGAGCTGAGGAGGATACGAAGTCGCTGGGGAAGAATGGAAAGATCAATTGGTTGTGTTCTGTTCCACCGCAGGGCAAGGTTAATTTAGCATTGCAGTGGGAAATCGTGGCACCTGTAAACGCGGACGTTGTGGGTTTGTGATATTGGTTCGTTGTGATATATAGTAGTTAAGACTAAGCTTAAGTAGCATGAGGTATACTGAGGTATATCGGCGATATCATCGATTTCAGCCTCCTGCCAGCGCCGAATCGACATCCGTACCTATCCGAGTCCGTGATGCACGTCAACCTTGGCGATACACTACTTACAAGTAAGTACGGGAAGGGAGTTGGAACGGTCAGCTGTGTAGCTGTATGGTTAACACAGCTCTGTAGCTCAGGTGACAAGGCATTGTACATAAAGCGAACGGTTCAGCCTGAAAGAAGGTATAAATTCAGCTCAACTTCGATTCCACGCTTCTCATACTTACCCCGAAGTTGCCCACACCCACTGATACTGCAAAATGTCGAGCGCTGAAGGTGTCGAAGCCCCACCTCCATTCAAATCTGGTGACGCCATCCAACTGTCTACAATTGAAGACAGTACGATAATCGGCGTGAGCGTGTACACGGGTCGTGCAGAGATCACCCGACTCTTCAGACTCAAGGTTCAAACGGGCCAAAATCAAGTCAATATCAGTGGACTTCCGAATGTTCTTGAACACGATTCCCTCAGGTTAGTGTTCAACTACCAAAAACTCCAACTTGATATGTTTCATTTCTATTCAGAGTGGAAGGTCGGGGTGATGCGACAATCCACGAGGTTACAATCTCAGTTGTACCTCGTCCACCCGCTCTAACGACATCTCCAACCCTCGAAGCATTACTACATAAGAAAGACACAGCGGTCAAGGCCCTAGAACGATGCAAGAAATCACTGGCTTCTGTTGAATCATATCTCAACACGCTGAGCGTCCAGCATATCGCAATGTCGGAATTGAGAAATGTTATGGCAGATTACGACGAAGCTGCGGAGGAGCTGGACACCCGGAGTTTGGACTTGGAGGCGAGGCTGAAGGCTATCGATAAAGAAATCGAGATGGAACGGGGGATGCTTACAGGAGGCGATTTCAATGACAGGTTGAATCGCAAGGCGGCGATTGGAATCTTTGCAGCATCTAATGGCGAGGTAGAGATAGTGCTCAATTATGGTGCGCTCGAGAGATTGATTCATGTATTTAGACTAACGTATCGTCCCAGCTGTGCGGTGCGCGACTTGGCACGCTGGTTACGACGTACGCGTCGATATGCAGACCAAAGAGGAATCAGTGACACTCATCTATAAAGCAGCAATTACACAACGCACAGGCGAGGTAGTTGTCAATCGTTTCGTTCTGCGCCTGCTTATTCAATACACATTTCAAAGGATTGGATCGACGTCCCCTTGACCCTAGAAACGGCCACTCCGACATATGGAATCGGTGTTCCCACCCTTGACCTTTGGAACCTCTCAATTTACAACGCAGACGTCTCTTATCAAACTAGCTTGCGCAGCCCAAGCACAAATTTAGCCGGACCCATGCTACCCCCGCAGGGGGGTCTCGCTAGTAGGGGCATACGACCGAGGAAATCGGCAGCAATAGGCAGCTTAGATGAGGACTCACTGCCCGCTCTGCCTATGGCGAACCGTGATCTATCCGTGATGTCGAAAGGGAATGTCAGCGCAACGTTCCAAGTTCCAGGAATGATAAGTATCCCGAACGACGGCAATGCACACAATGTAACCATCGTTCAACTCAAACTCAACGCAACAATGTCTTGGATGTGCGTTCCGAAGAAGGATACGAAGGTCCATCTCAAGGTATCGTTGTTCTCTTCTACAAGTCGCGTATTCATTGACACGACGACGCTCTTTCAGGCCAAAGTCAGGAATGCGTCGGAATACATGCTATTGCGCGGTAGTGGTAGCATCTACGTGGACGGAAGCTTCATCTCCCGATCAACTATTCCCGCAGTCAGTCCTGGCGAGAGCTTTGACTGCTCTCTTGGGTGCATCCACTTTTCCATCTCTCCTATCATTTCCAGAACTTGACGCTTGCATTATGACGTAGTTTGGACCCATCTATCCGTGTCACTTACCACCCAAGAGTCAAAAAGATCTCTAAGAGTGGCTTCTACACCAAGACTTCGAACTATGTCTATTCACAACAAATCACCGTCTTCAACACCAAGTCAATGTCCGTGGATGACATCTTGATCGTCGACCAAGTACCGGTGTCAGAGGACGAGCAGATCAAGGTGAAGCTTGTCAGTCCAGCTCTAGCAGTTGGGCCGATGGCCGGGGAGAGTACGAGTAAGGACAAGGAGAAAGACAAGGCATTGCAGAAGCTGAGTGTGGCCAAGGGTGTTGTGGCGCAGTGGGATGGTACAGATGAGCCGGAGACGGATGGAAGCGCAGAGGCACTGGGAAAGAATGGGAAGATTAATTGGATGTGCTCGGTCCCTCAACAGGGAAAGGTTAATTTAATTTTGCAATGGGAGGTTACAGCGCCCGTGAGTGCTACGGTTCTGGGACTTTGAAAATCGGCTACTAGTATACATTTATGAGTGTATATCATGTTCATATTGTGCAAATTGAATAATTTGTACCTGGGCCTAGTTGAGCAACAGCATGATATTGCAACTCGTGGAACGTGGCAGTTCCGGTCGTTGTCGAAGGTAACCGTAGTAATAAGTATGTATGGAATGTGTACAGCGAGTACAGACTATGTACGAGGTGTGGGAATGTCCGGAGATAGCCGAGGTAGAGGAATAGGAGGCCCAAGGCCAACAGTTCCCCATCAACAGACTCGGAGGTGAACTTCAGTCCCACTGAGCAGTGAGCAAGCATATTTACTATTGTCTAAAGCTTATCCAAGACAGGTCCTATAGTCCATGGACTCTCTAACACAGCCTACAATCATTAGGGTAAAACTTGAACTTAGACCTACAAGGTAGAATTTTCACATACTCACCTATTCTCCTTGTCACTCTATGCCACCTCATAGAGCCAATTAGTGATAGTATATACAAAGATACCAAAGCATTTTAAGTATTAGGCCGCACTATACATGCTAAAAACCCCTCATAAGTCTGTAGAAGAGATGGGTAGTCAATACAATGAGATAGATCACAGACACTAACTAAAGGTCCACAGTACTTTGGCTACTTGGTGTAGCACTGGTATTGGCACATAGTGATATCATGGTAAGTGCAGCTCCTAAGTGACCATCCAGATAGCAGGTAAGGCTGTAATGTCCTAGAGAGGGGTGAACTCAAAAAGGTACATAATAATAGCTCAACAACTCAATGCGCCGCGGCTATTAACGGGGCAGATAAAGACGAATTTTATCCCATAAAACACAAAAGACCTGGTCACCTGGAGGAAATCTGTCAGAACCTGCGGCAGTGTGTTCGAGATAATGTTGATAGGCTCCAGTGTGATCGGAGTCCATGATCGATGATGACTCGGATGATCGGATGCCTGGGCTGCTCGAGTCCAGCCTCATGAGTCTAGGCCAGTTCGTTGTTGAAGTCGGACTTGACTCATGGGGTCATGAGACCATCGACGACCGTACCACAACTTGATCCACCCCGTTGCCAGTCCATATCTATGCGAACTTACCACATTTCATCCCACTGTATCACGGTCAATATATTGGTTTTCTCCGTGATAAGTCCAATCGCCATTTGATTTTCCATAAACAAAACAAGGAAGGGAAACAGTGGGATACATAACACCTTCTCACGGAACCGATTACATAATATGACTTGTAATTTTTTCAATTCTATTTGGGAAAATAGGCCATGCATGCCATCGGCAACGGTAAAGAAGACAGCTGTCTGTGCCTATAGTGATGGCGAAGAATGGCTGGTTCGGGGCAGTATCGATATCTCTCGAGTCATGATCTGTCTGGTATTTATTGCCTCACAATGATAGCTCACACACATTCCCAGCAGCGTTCCCAGTCTAAGACTAGTAATAACGGTCATGTCTATCTGGGATGCGCCTCCGCCTTTTGAACCTCCACACGTCGTTGAACTCTCGTCTGTTGATGTCAGCAAGATCATTAATGTCAGCTTGTATGCAGGGCGTGCAGAAATAACTCGCCTCTACAAGTTTGCTGTCCGAATTGGCCAGAACCAGGTCCTTATAAATGGTCTACCCAACGTGTTTGACCACCAGTCCTTGAGGTAAGTGCCAACTTGCACGAGCAAGTTCGAAGGCCCCGACTGACCAATTTTTGTAGGGTGGAAGGTCGCGGTGCTGCAACTATTCATGATGTTGCGCTGTCAGCCATGCCTTCTCAACCTGTTCTGACCACCTCTGCAGCCATCGAGGAGTTACTTTTAAAGAAATGTCGATCAGAAAAGGCACTGGAGAGATGCGAAAAGTCTCGTGCCTCTCTAGAAGGTTTCTTATCGACACTCAATGTACAGCATGTCGATGTGACCCAGCTTGGGAAGGTTATGGAGAATTACGACGCAACTGGAGCAGTCTTAGACGAGAAGGTCTTAGAACTGGAGAAGATACTGAAGCGCATCGACGAACAGCTGGAAGTTGAACGCAAAAACCTCAATGGGCCTAGCCGCAACGAAAAGTTGGGACATCGAGCTACAATTGGCGTCTTCGCAGATGTAGATGGCGAGGTGGAGATGGCTCTCATCTACGGTGTGCAGACTAACGACCGACCAAACTTTGTCTCTGACATCTGTATAGCTGTGCATCACGCTAACTGGTCAGCTGGATATGACATTCGGGTTGATATGCAGACCAAAGATAAACCAGTAACTCTCAACTATAAGGGGGTCATCACGCAGAACACTGGCGAGGTTCGTACCATGGTTTTCGTTGTCGTCGTGCATTCATGTAACAACAGGCATGGGATGACGTTCCATTGACGCTTGAGACGGCCACGCCGACTTTTGGCCTCGATATTCCCGCTTTATCGTCATGGAACGTCTCAGTTTACAGGCCTGTCGTGGGGCAGCGAAGGTCTAAATCACGGGGCCTAGCGCTGAGTCGTTCTATACGCGCACCTGGAATGGAGGTGGAAGAGGATGCCGACATGGGCCTCGGTCTCTTTGATGAAGGCTATGATGCCTGGCACCCAAGTATGTCGGTTACATCGAAAGGCGGTATCAGCGCGACATTCCGTGTGCCTGGCTTGATTAGTATTCCGAGCGACGGTGCTTCTCACAACTTTACAATCACGCAATTGAAACTTGACGCGTCAATGTCCTGGGTCACCGTTCCTAAGGTTGACGCGAAATCTCACTTGAAGGTGTGAAAAGCTTGTTATTTTCAATGTGTAGTTCTGACTAGCGCTCCAGGCCAAAATATTGAATGACTCTGACTACACGCTCCTCCAAGGTGTTGCCAGTGTATATGTCGACGGGAGCTTCATTTCTAGGTCAAACGTTCCTCTCGTTAGTCCAAAGGAAAGCTTTGACTGTCCACTTGGGTGAGGCCTTCTCCGCTAAACTCTGATGGTTACTGATCTGTCGTCGCATACACCAAGACTGGATCCATCTATCCGTGTGACATACCACCCGCGTATGAAGAAAGTCTCTCAAACAGGATTCTACACGAAGACGTCCAACCACACCTTCTCACAGCGTATCACTATCTTCAACACGAAGTCGAGCGCGATCAACGACTTCAAGGTCATCGACCAAATGCCTGTCTCGGAGGACGATCAAATCGAGGTGAAGCTTGTCAACCCTAGCTTAGTCAGTCCAAATCCTGCCGCGACGACGCGCAGTAACAATGGTGGTGAGGTCCGTGCCCCACCACCTGTGAAGGTCAGCGAGGGCGTTATCGCACAATGGGAGGGGGCCGATGAACAAGGTTTCGATATGGAGAGTTTGGGGAAAGACGGGAAGTTCAACTGGGTATGCTCAATCCCTGCTCAGGAAAAAATCAATCTGTTGCTTGCGTGGGAGGTCAGCGCTCCGGCCCGCGCCACCGTTGTTGGATTATCCTAGTATTTCATTTCCGTTGGATGATTGGATCCGGGTCTCAATCGTAGGCTTACCGCTAAGGAAGTGCCGTGATTTGTACAGGTCGAATAAGTTCTGTGGACCATGCTCTTTGTGTGCGCTTCGTGAAAAATTGTGAATGGAGTTTTGATCACTGTTTACATTAGACATCTGGAAATCGGCAGGGGGCTAGACAGATTTGATGAATGATTAACACTCCGCCATCAGTAGATAAGATTTTATCTAGCCTTACAACATCATTCAACACAGATGACATGGGTCAGCTCAAGGTCAGCTGCTGACACTTTTTCTGACAGAATTGCAGTGAATGACAGGGATCTGGTATGACTAGATAGATTTGATCAACAATTAACACTCCACAATCAATAGATAAGATTTGAGCAGGCCTTACAAGATGGTCAAATAAATGTGAAGAGGGGTCATGCACTGATGCTTCAATTAACAGGATTGTGCTGTACAATATTGTTATATTGTAGCATACAACAAGTCAAGCAAAATAAATGATTTTAGCTGTCATTTCCTCTTAACATCATCCTTATCCTGACTTTAAAAAGGCCTTGAGACTTTGTCCAATACAGATGACAAAGGGTTAGCTACTGACACTTTTTCAGACAGAATTGCAGTGTATGAAATTATTATATAGGACCATGCCATTTTTCTAGCCAATGACATAATTTTACACCACCATTTCCTTGGTCAGTCATTTGTAAGTCTCCCCCAACACAGACTCATGACATCTACCAACACTGAGACCTGCATACGCTCGCTGACACTTGCCTGCAGTCGCCCACCAACACTCACTCATTTCTCAATGACAACACATGAAAGAGAGGTGCCACAAACCTTTCTGATACTTACCTGTGCAGCTGTGCCCACCTGCAGTCACATGATCATGTGACCTCCCTCGACAATTACCACTGATGATGATGACGACTCCACACCTTGCACGCATGCACATCAGTTCCAATATTGCTCCACTGATGCGGTGCCTACTTATTCAGTAACCATGCCTGATGCAGACTCTTGTGGACAGGCCATCTTTTCAGATATATTATATACATCTTATTTTTCCTAGCCTTCATTCCCACTTCTGTGCAATGAAGGTACAGTAGTTTATCATCCCCCATTTACTGTAGCTTATGGTTCCCACTTCTGTGCAACGAAGATAACTTGATCCTGTCTTTCCAGTCCACCTTAAGTCTAGTGTAGGTTGCCAAATCTGGCATCCTTCCATCATTCTTCCTAAGGTTTGTTACTTACTGACCAGATACTCTGATTCTTGCAGAAAAGGTTCAGGAACTGGTACTTGTACTAGCACAATTGCTATATATGATTTTTGTATATCATAATATACACTGGTTCAAGTGGATGAAATGAAGTTATCTCTGATTTCCTCTACATTTTTTCCTGAAGCCTATCACTTGCTGATATTACACCCACATGCTTGAAGGAAATGTTCATGAACTGATGCTTCTATACAGGTGTTCCAGTGATAAAAAATAAATAAAAGCCCCAAAATAAGGATAGTCCATAATAATATTACAGCAGGAAAAATATGTTTACTGTAGATGGATTGTTTTTAATTATTACCTCTGACACCAAAGCATGCTAGGACTCAATATATAATACCAATCAACTGCTCCAGGAGTCCTATATCCACCAACAGATACATGTCAGCCAGTAATAGTCTATCAGATGTCAGCAAGCTGCATGGGCTGCAAAGAAATATTGCAGTGACCATGTCATTCCAGAGTTGATTCTTTAAGATCTCACCAGGGCAGATATGAACTGATCTACTAATCACAACATATTCATTCAACTTTTAATTCACTAGTATATAATTACTGAACACAGTACATGTTTTACTATTAAGATAGGGTTCATTCACTCTCTACTACATCATGTGTGCGATGACAGAAACAAATTGGGAGAACCCTGCTCAATGGATAACCCCCACTGTAGTCTTCACCAAATCAGCTGTTGAACCAATATAATTCTGTATAACATCCCACTGCAAAACAGCCACATCACCCTTCCATTCCCCTTCCAGATGTTTGTGCTGTTCATCATCAGGGGTTATAATGACATGAAGGAATCTGGGGGTCTGTTAGGCTGAGTGTGAAGTAGATTGCTGGTGAGCTTGAGTGCTGCTGCAGAGTTTGCTGCAATAAGTGTTAGCTACCAGTATGTACACATCTTGCCCAAGGATCATCTCTAAAGTGCTGGACAGATTAGTTATGAGATTTGGATAAGACACTGGTGCATATTGAACCCCTTCCCCTCTAGCCTAAAGCATTAGAGTAAAGGTCAAGTGTGACAGAGATTACAAGGTATGATACCTACCACCATTGTGTAAAAGAATTGGGGGGTAATAGAAATTATGGCACTTTGCCAGGTCTGAGCATCGAGGTGTGGTGTTGTTTTGTCTTGCAGTGCAAGAACAATCAACTCCTTCATCTTCTCACCTTGAAGGAAGCACCACAAGTCAGGGCCCATGTGGGTATCAGGAAAAAGAAAGGCCTTTCCATCTGGATTGTCCAAGAAAGTGAGAACATCAGTGGGGGATATAGCCTTGAGACCGAAGCAGTTGGAACTGCCTGCATTCCATGATACCAGGTGGCTCTGCATTACACCATCAGCCCCACACTTTAGGGAGACTAAGGTAGCCCTCCTCAACCCTAATGACTGGCTACAGTGGAAGGTATCTGCGAGAGGACTGAACTTTCCCCCCAAAATCTCCATGAGCATGCAAAGCGGGCCACCTTCAAACACAAATCCTAGTAACAATTTGTTAGGAGCAATGTGAAATGACCTAACCATCCATGTCTTCCTCGTCGTCCAACTGTGCTGTTCGAAAAGCAAGCTGAGGGAGAGAACTACCAATGGTTCAGAAATGTATACAAGATGGGTCGCATTAGGATCAAATTTCTGAGTGCTTGCCATCTTGTCCAAAAAACCTACACCCAATGCAATTATGTCATGCATATTGCATTTGATGGGAAGGGATGTAAGTTCACTTCCCAAAGTCCACCACACAAGAGCATCAACTAGGCATTGTATCAATCAAATATGTGGTCAGCACATGAATCAGTAAAAGAGATATTACACTGACTATTTGGTAATGTTGATTCATTGAAAAGTCAGTCCAATTCAGTAAGTGGTTGATAAAGTTCAATCTTTGAGGACAAATCGGGTGAAACAGGGGGTTCACTGTCCTCCAGTTTGATCGCCTCAGTGATTTTGAATCCAGTCAAGTGTTCAGCAAACAAGGTGAGGACATGGTGGTGTGGGACATTTTCCAAGTAAAGAAAAAGCTCAATAAGGCTCGCTGTTAGACAGTAACTATATCAACAATCAGAAGGAATCTTGTAGCATCAATTAATAGACACACTGGTGATAATACTCAACCAGGAAACCCACACAAAACCCTACAAAAGGCTTTGTATGGTATAACACAGGTTAGAGGAAGGTAGTGAGGTGGTTCTAAACTTCAGTAAGGTAAACCAAGGTTATACTAACTGAAAGCAAGATATTTTGAGGATTTTTGATTGAGGTTTGAGGAAGGATTGAGGTTGCAATAAAAGTTTGAGATTGTGATAAAAGTTTGAGATTGTGATAAAAGTTTGAGATTGTGA
>QLOK01042479.1:0-45666 GCA_003313805.1 Tricholoma flavovirens
AAATTTTAGCTCCGCCTATGTTCGTAATTTTTTTGTTGGGGCCTATCGATATGAGTTTGGCTGTAATATGTAGTGCGCATGCAAAGTCTAACTTGTTGTTGATGGGATCATGATCATCAGGAATAACATTTCGGATACATAGCCGGGTCGTGGTGGAACCTCAAGTTTTGACCAATCTCTTATAACGTCAAGTGCCTTCCCAGTGGCTTATTATGTTTCCTATAACTTATGCCCGGCTCTTAATCCCCCCCCCATCACGACCAGCTGCACGCCATGACCCAGGACGACCAGCGCCCCAAGACTGGCGTTTCTATAGCCTCTTCTAGTGCTACCCACTTTCAGCCCGAGAAGGTCGCATCAGCCACCGTCTACGAAGATAATCCTGAATCTACTGCCCACCAGGACGAGAAAGGGGACAGGTTCCAAGATTCGGAAGATGAATGGGCGGCCGACCCGGAGAACGCGCGAAATTGGTCTGTGGTAAAGAAGTGGACAGCGGTATCGATAGTTCGTTCAGTCTTTTCCACGCACTACAGTCCCTCTAACAGAAAATTATAGGTATCGTTATATACTTTCGTGCCACCGTTAGCTAGTTCGATGATGGCCCCTGGCCTTCCGGAAATTGCAACAAAGTATGGCATTACCAGTCAAACTACTATCGCCATGACGCTGTCTATTTTTTTGCTTTCGTTCGCCATTGGTGTGAGTATTACTTAGCTACATATCCTAAATGGTGTTGATTTAGTGCAAGCCCCTCTTTCTTGCGCCACTTTCTGAGATGTACGGACGAACTTGGGTAACAGTTCTCGCACAAACCCTCACTGGCACGCCCTTTCTTACCCCGCGTGCATAGGTGCTTCATATCAGCAACCTGTTCTCGATAGGATTTAGCCTGGGCTGTGCCTTCGCTCCCACCACGTCAACCTTAATCGCACTACGTTTTTTAGGTTTGCTTCCTTCGCCTACGATGCTTCGTCGGTCTATTTAATGATATTACAGCTGGCTTTTCGGGAAGTGCTCCCATCGCTATTGGGGGTGGTTCTGTGGGTGATCTCTTCTCCGCTCATGAACGCGCGTCAGCGATGGCTCTATATAGTATTGGTCCTCTCATTGGTACGTTGTCGCGTGCTTAGAGCTGGCCTAGGACAAACCATCTGACCCCACACGCAGGGCCTGTTATTGGCCCCATAGCCGGCGGATTTATTGCACAGACTATTGGCATCAAATACGTTTTTATTGTCATTGCTGGTGAGGTGCCAGTACCTCCGGCATTTCACGGTCTAATCCGTGATCTGTTTTCCTTTAGGTGTCTCTGGGGCAACGTCTGCAATCGGCATCCCATTGCTCAGGGAAACATACGCTCCTATTATACGTCTTCGACAAGCCAGACGATCAGCCGATCCTGAAAAGCTGGCCAGTATACTTGCCTTGAACAACGCACAGGAGGACAAGCTGCATTATCTTTGGATCAATCTCTCTCGACCAATTACTATGCTCGTTCGGAGCTTTATTTGCTTCGTCCTTAGTCTGTATATGGCATTGTATGTACTCAGTCTCCCATGCCTCATGCGTGCTGATTAGTTGCACAGCTTATATGGTGTGTATTCCTATGTACTTATCCTCACTGACACCCTAATGAATATATGCAGGCGTTTATTATCTTATGTTTGCTACCTTCGCCGGTAAGCTTCATCCGTGTTATTGCCGCATCGCTCTCACTCTGCGCTCTTCCAGACTTTTTCAGCTCGACATACGGCTTCAGCCCAGGAATTGGTGGTCTGGCTTATTTGGGTCTGGGAGTAGGTTTCTTGTTGGCGACGTTCTTTGGTGCGAAGTTTTCGGATCGATTATACAAATACGTGAGTTGTCCCCCGTCACCTGTAAAGCCAGATACTATACTAACTTAATTACTCCATAGTTGGCCGATAAGAACGAGGGCAAGGGAAGGCCCGAGATGCGTATGCCTGCGCTGTTCTTCGGTTCATTTTTTGTACCCATCGGACTCTTGCAAGTTCTCTGTCGGCGTGTGGATTTACATCATCCTTACCGTTATCTAGCTGGTATGGTTGGTCAGCTCAAGCAAAAATTCATTGGATTATGCCCATCATAGGCACTGGGATATTCGGTTTTGGTGTGTAGATTTGAGATCGGATATTAGAGCATGTCATTGATTTGTTTGTGATCCAGGCCTGATGACGTGCTAGTATGATACCATGTTTTCCTTTTGATCACCAACCCGGCATACTAACACCCAAGATTGATAGCCTGCCCATCCAACTTTACCTGGTCGACGCCTTCAAATTCGCTGCAAGCGCCGTCTCTGCAGCTTCCGTAAGCATTTCCTCCCCGTCCGGATTTCTGATGCAGTTGCTGACGTTACTTGTTCAAATACAGGTCTTTCGATCTATGATGGGCTTCGCGTTCCCGCTGTTTGGAAGGCAGATGTTCAATGCTCTTGGTGAAGGGGATGGAAACTCGGTATGGCATCACCCTATCTGGAGACCTTTGTCATAATTGAAAATGGTTCTATGCAGCTATTAGCAGGCCTGGCCATTATCCTTGGTATTCCATTCCCTGTCTGGATTTACTACAGAGGAGCGGCCATCCGGCTCCATAGCGGAATGAATCTTTGAGCGTCCAGCCGTGGCCTCCGCTTCCAGTGCACCCTTTTATGAGATAATAGTTTGCGGCTGGGTATGACGTTGCCATATAGAGGCACTACTGTGCTACGGCCGATGAAGACAATGTCCGATCTATTAGCGTTGTCCCCTGCCGCAATGATGGCCACGTGAACTACAGGGATGGGTTCGACGGTTCATATAAGCATAAAGAGGTAGTGTCTAGTACTACCGCAGTAGGCTATATAGCCTATAGAAGGAATCATGACCAAGGCCGTGATCTCCACTAGTTCTGTATATATATTATAATCAGTCCGAAATAAAAGCAACTGTATATATTGTGAAACAACAATACGAAGACCAAAGTCCTTGTGCATTGCGAGGAGCTTGGCAAAAAAGGATCAAAGAAGAGTGTGTGTAGTTAGGAGTCCATTGTGTAGTGTTTCCAGCAGTTGAAAATATGATACGCCACTGGTCTATCTAAGTCGAAAAGCTAATAAATATATACACCAACGGATTCTACATTATACCAGGAAAAAAGGACCAGGGCACTTGAACTGCATACATGTCCCACTCCTCCCTGAAGAGCTTGCGCATCATTTTGTCTTCAGCATCAGCACGGCCGATTATTGCACATAGGGTCCATGCCCACCACAGAGCACACACCAATATGGCCATGCTAGGTATTCGAAGTGGCCCGCAGGACGTGAGCCAGCTGCCCTGTGTTAGGTGAGAGAACGAGAATCCAATAACGAGAAGGAGGGCGCCAGTGTACGAGGGATGTCGTACATGGGCGTAGAAGCGGGAGGTGACGAGTTTGTGTTTGGGGTGAACGGCGAGGTCGACGGTGAAGAATTTGCCGAGCGTATGAAAGCAATCAAGGCGGATGTAGGTGCCGAGAACGACGGCCAGGACGCCGATAAGTAAGAGGGAGTTAACCTGGGGAGAAGTGGAGGGCGCAAGAGGATGGTTGAAGGAGGGGGAGACAGCAGCAATATAACACAACGTTTCAAATGCTAGGCAAAGCCAGACTGCGAATTTGTGCACCTGGCAGGATGATTAGCAAGGCGATAGTAACTAAAGGATGTGTAACATACTTTATAGATGAGCGGACCGACTTGTAGAATGTACAATTCGTCCATGTGATAGCGACCTTTTACGGACGGGGTAGGGTTGGGTAGCGTACATGCTAGATGGTTAGAGGCAGCTTGGATAGTGAGAAGAGTGAGGCGAGCGAGAGACATCGTAGCTAAGGTGGTCACGGTGATGGATTATGTCTCGTTCCCGCACAGTCACGGTGCACTGGCAGGATTCCCGGCGGCACGGATTCATATTTATACAGAACGCATGCCTATAGTAACCCATGCTTCGGTCTGGGGATGCTGTGCTCAACATTCTAGGGCATGGTGGGATGAAGCAGCTTGAAGAAGATATCCGCGGACTGAACAATTTCAAATTCTGTCCTCCGAGGTCGATCGGTCATTGACCGAAATAGATAGCCTGTAGTCGCTTCTTCATCCTTCAGGTATTCAAGCATTAGGTGCAATGGGAGCTGGGAATCATTGTACTAGTAGCGTTAGATGGATGAGTGCAGTTCATGGTTTTAACGGTAACGATGGTATGCTTAGACGTTGTGTATCCCGGCGGATGGAAATCATCACCATCCGAGTCGGCAGTGAAGGTTTTGCCGACTCGCCGTTGACCTATATACAGAAAATATTTGACACATTCATAATGTAGCGAGAATACAATAGCCAAATAACGGTTTGAGGCTTACAACACAGCAGGACGAAGGCGGTAGCACTTTACAGTTCCCGTGGGGGTGTATAGCGGTTAGTAAGAGTCGGGAGAAAGCGGGTTGCGAGGATGGCATGTCGCACCCAAAAATCTAGCCCCACATGAAGGATTTTGGCTGTGAATATTGCAGTCAATAACTCCACACGATATCAGAATTAAACGGCCTACTTGCCGCGGTTAGGTGAAAAGAAAGAGTTGACCGTCGGCAAGCAAAGTTGGCACTGCCAATCTTCCGAGTCCGTATCGAGAGGTGTTTGGTTCGCAAGGTGTTGACAAATAGCAGAGTAACATGCCACGTCTAACCAAACTTCAAGCTTATACTTTCATCTTTCCCTTTGTCGTCGTTGGGCGTAACAATGTCAGCAGCAGCGCGCGCTGAAGCAAGGAGAAAAGCCATATTGAGCGGGGGTTCCGACCGTCTTGCAAAGCTTACCACCTCAGCCAGGGGCGAAAATGCTCCGGCGTATATGCATGATGGTTTGTGTGTCAACTTGCTTTTGTAAAGTCAAGCAACCCAAGTTTCTGTGTTTTCTAGACCCACCCCTCCCTAATTTGTCTACAGGGCTCAAGTCTTTTGTCGGCGAAGAAACCTCCATGCCCACACCACCGAATCGCCCTTCTGTCTCGCCTTCTCCTTCAACCACTCCTACACCACGTTCCATTCGCGTTGCATCTGCGCCTCCAGCCTCATCTAGCTCGGTTGAAAGCTCACACGACACTGCTCCCCCCTTAGGCTTTGAAACTACCCCTGACCCAACGGTTTGGTCCCCGGAACAGCAACGTGCCTTTATGCAAGCCATCTTGAAAGGATCTGTGCAACCTCAGCAAGGCCCTGAATCCCTACCTGGGCTTAGTCCGATTGGTGGCGAGGAGGTTGACCCGACCCTTCCGCCGATGGATAATCCGTTTGCCGCGATGCTGTTCCCCCAACAAGGGATGGGAGCTGGGATGGAATTGGGGAACGGATCGGGGAAGGCCCTGGCGCAGGACGTGGCCCCTCCTACGAAGCTGCAGCGGTTGATGCCACTTGTGCATTTGGGGATAATGTGGTGTTTGTTGGCGTATTTTGTAGTATGGGAAGAGCCCAGGGTGTATAAGGAGCGGCAGCTTGGTGGAGAGTTCGGGATATGGAGCAGGTGGGCGGAGTTACAGATGAGGGGCCCAATAGGGATTACGGCGCACATTCTGCAAATACAGATCGTGGTGAGTTGTTCCATTCGCTAAATCGAGCTGTCCTAATAGTTTCGTCTATACATACAGCCTTTCTTCTGGGCGTTTACAACGCTTCAGATTGTGTTGCATTCTGCGCGGATATTTTCTGGCTTTGTGCGTGCCTTGTCAACTTTTTTTTTTTTTTTTGAGGCATTTAATTTTGAATGTCCAGGATACTGTACAACCCCCGATGTTAATTGCGCTTGCACTGCCCCATCTTCCACCAACGGTATCGTCAATTGTCATGAACACTCTGAAGTATCTACAACTGGGATCCCTGTTCCTCGATGATCTATCAGGTTTAGTTGTTGGACTAGGGTTCATTGTGTTGTTCTCTCATTGGTTCGTAGCATAATATCGCCTGCTGTATCATGGTCTTTGATATGTTGTGGGCTTAAATTGTGATGTCCGCAAATCGTTAATGTTAATGCAAATATGACTGTAGTTTTACGTTACGGCAGGGCGGCAGACACGCCTGTCTTCGGGACTGCTTCTATAGGCGCTTCCATCTCCGTTAACAACCTCGAAGTCGCTTCTTCCGTCTTGCCCTTCAACATTTGTTGTGGCTCTGACCCTGAGGCAGGTGGGGGAGGGTGTGATGCGCGGAAGACCTTTAACGATGGCAATGGGGTAGAAGACCGCTTTACGACACGGTGCTCATTCTCTTCGCCTAGGACAAGGGGTAGGCCGGCCGATGCTGCTTCGACTTTCCATTTGTGCCACAGATCACCCCCAGCAACTTCCATGAGTTCTTTGAGGATAGTAGTGGACCATTTTTCGTGTATGTCAAGGGTTTTTCTGGAGCCATTGACTGTGGTGGAAGGAGATTAAAGTCCAGGAAGGGACTCGGAGGAAGTGGGATAAGACTCACTGAAGTCGAGTTCCATTTGTGGCCGCCAAGCCTCTTGGGCAGTTTTCCGCACTTTTTCTACCTGGATATCCAATGTCGGATTGGCGTATCGTATACGTGGCAATTGTTCTTTTACGAAATGGCTGCGAATTACCTTGTCAGACACGTTGATTCTCTCGAAGTCGTAAACGCGCACCGGGCACCGAAGTGGTCATTTTGGAAAGCAAGGGTGAGCCTGAGGCTCTTGAGGTTTGAAAGAGTGAGCTTAGGCGGGGCGTTGAGGGAAGCTATGAGCTGAGAAAGCTTAGAGGGTCCCGCTTGTATGAACTTGGCCTTCAAGTTGCGGACCATGGAGGTTGTTGGAGGTTGTTTGTTTCGGATGTCGAAGTTACTCACAAGCTACTCACATATCTTATCGTTGGCCACAATGACTGAAGACGTTACAATGGCTGAGCCGGAAGATTCGTTAGTTTCACGTAGGTCAAGACGCAGCACAGCCGGTAATCGGTACGACTGTTTGAATTTGTATCCACATGTGCTTACGACAACAGGATGGAGGCAGCTCTCGCTGAAATGGCTCTAGACACGACGGAAAAAGATCCTGAAGATGATATCGACTTCATAAATGACAAAGGTTCACTGTTGATTTGACCTTTTACCTTTGAAAGTACTCATACTTGAGCAGATGAGGAGGATGTATTCGGGTCGGATTTTGAAAGCACGGATGAGGAGGCCGCAAAGGAGGACGACGAGGCGGGGGATAAGGCAGTACAGGATGAAGAGAGGAGAGCCAGGAAGGTATGTATATTAGTTTCAACTCGTTGGAATAGTTCTCTGATTCGCTTATAACTGGTAAGGCAGCGCGTTCAAAGCTGGATAAAGTCACCGCCGCTGCACACGCGAAACATAAATCGACTTTTAACCCACAAGCAAGGGCTTCGACGACAAGGGAGCTACGGAGGCGAGTGTCGCTAGGCGTTGCTGTGAATGCTGAGACGGGAGAGATTGTAGCACTCAGCAAAGGGAATACTGCCAAGAAAAAACGGCATAGCCAAAGGAAACATACCATCTTGAGTACGTCCGCTCACGTGAAGAGGATGAAGCGGTCAGAGGAGAAGAAGGTGTGTCTTTCATTGTATGACTTAGCATGATAATTTAAATTCGTAACACAGGCGGCTGCTCCGAAGAAAGTCAAAATTGAATCCAGATCATACACGCAGGCGGAACTCATTGCCCGCGCACTGGATAACGAGGAAGGTAATCTTGTCGAGCATCGTGACTATCTCAAGATAGAGGAGGAAAAGCGCAAACGCGCTCGCGTTGTGCGCGCCACCATCGAGGGACCGTTGCTCCGGTGGGTCAGCAAAGGCGAAGAGATTAAGATCGTCATTCCACCACCACCACCACCACCACCACCTGCTCCGGCATTTCCTAGCTATCCGCGGCCTGGTGGGCAGGCGTATTATTATGCCCCATATACTACTACTTCGGGATCGATGGCGTATGGGCAGGGATCAGGGGCATACCCATATTCAATGGGCCCACAGGCAATGCAAATTCCGGCTGGGACCTATGTGGGTGCATTAAACTATAGGCCCACCATCCCAACATCAAGTGTGGCAGCATCTACATCAGCTTCGACGCCCACAGTATCTCGTTCAGCGACCCCTACGCTTAATGCAGCTTCGAGCACCACGGCCTTTGAGGCTTCCAGTATACCGGCTTCGACGCAACCATCAACATCAAAGTCAGCAGCAGCAGCATCTTCCATGCCACCACCGCAGCAATTACAAGCACAGCAATTCTTTCAGCCAACGGGTTACACATCTTACCCGTCACAAATGACAGAAGCCATAGCCTCCTCAGATACTATGCCGCCACCTTCAGCCCCGCCAGAGCCGCAGCCCACTGAACGCACAGAGAAGGTGGCCAAAAACTATGTTATTCACGAGTTGTCACAATACGAGGGTGTACCGCAGCCCCTGTGGATGGAGACTATGACTGCGATGTTTGGAGACCATGTGAAGTGGGATGAGCTAAAGGTGTATGTAGGGAAGAGTCGGCCATTGTGTATGTTCTCTTTCCCCATTTCCAAATTTCATACACGCTAAATTTTAATCTGTCTATTTTTGGACAGCCCAGCCAAGGCAGGTCTGTCCAATTACCGGGAAACCGGCGAAGTATCTGGATCCGCGCACGGGAGTTCCGTATGCAGATGCGAGGGCATACGAGGTGTTGACATGTATCTTAAGGCATGAGTTTGTGTGGAGTCCTGGGCTGGGATGTTATATTGGAAAGGAAAAGGTGGAGGAAGGAGCGGGGACGATAGCTCCTTAGTGGTAGATTCGAGGTTGCGGGTGAGTTGTACACCGGGCTAACACAATGCAGACTTGATCATCCAGACAGAATTCTCCATATCACACTTGGGATTTTGTAATCTCGCGACATTGGATGTTTGAATGCTTGAGTGTTCTTGTGCCAGACTCACAACTTAACATTACAGGAGAGTATAGCTAGTTCCAGCTGGCCCGGTTTACTTTCCACAGCCTTTTATACAGATCTACCGAGTACAGTGGATCTGACGAAATCATCCAAATAAATACAATTAGGGTAGAATTTGGCATACGCCATGGCCCGTGGCCTCCACCAGCAGCGATGCCCGGATTGATCCTGACTTGCAAGCACTTTCAGACTGGGTTCCAATGCCCCTGACCAAAGCTCCAGAAGGGAGCGCTTCCCAAGCTTCAAGAAAATCGTCATTTTACGACTAACACCTATCGGATCGCGTTGTCTTAAAACATGACACTCCCTCGTATATGATATTGCACGTAATGTCGACAAGATTCTCGGAGGAATGAAGACATACTGCCGCCTTACGCCGAAAAGATGAGTGTCAAGCAGCTCTTTGAATCCCACATGTCGCAGAAAACGGAGATGGTCAACGAACTTTCAGTGACAAGGTTACCACACACAGCTGCTTCTCTTCTCGCATTTTACCCCCTCCTTAAGTCTTGGACATCCGTGCTTTTTTGGACGATGTCGTCTGCTAACCGCCATTTCGCCATCACAGATGGTGCCCTCTAGTTCCTAAACCATCGGCACACGTCGGTAACGAGCGAGCAAGGCAGTTCAATCGCAAATTGTAGGATGGTTTGGGCGAGGAGATGGGGACATTGCTGCGCGACGTTATGGAGAGGTTCAAGGACCCTGCTACTTGGGTGATTAAGAGCCTAGCAGTCGGTAATGTTGAAGTCATGCAAGGCATCAAGAGAGTAGCCCATGCCGAGATTCTCTTTCCGTGGGATAGATACAAGGGTGCCAGGATTGCCGGCCTGTGAAGCACACCATATTCGAACCGTCTGTTGGTCCCGATGGCGACGTTCACCCCTGGAAACCCCCGCCAGTCGCATATGAAGGGCCTAGTGACTCTTCCTAAGACTCGATCAAGGGGAAAGCGGGACAACTCAACCAAGCAAGCGTAAACCTTACGATGTCGATCCGACTTATAAAACTGCTAGTCGTCGGTTTGCGATATCGATGCCTCTCATAGGCGTAGGCTCAGGCCGTACGCGTGGATGCACTGTTACTCATCCTACATTCGGATAACTACGAATATGTTGCCGTTCGCGACCGGGAGACCCAAACGTTGTTTCTGTCCGACATGTATGAGCCCCATGCGCTTGTGGCTATTGTAAACTGCACATTGGGATCTATATAAGCGCTGTCAAAGATGCCTTGGACCGATTCAGTAAACTCCCATAATATACCAATCCTCCATCCCCTTCTTCTGAAGACGACAAGGACGGAAATGTAGATCGAGGAGATGAGGACGACGGGAATGTGATAAGGAAAGGAAAGGACGTGAACAGGGTGGGAGCGAAGATCCGGGGAGGAGGGGGGTGTCGGAAGGAGGGTGGTTGTGGTCACAGTACAAGTCGAGGGAGTGGAAATGAGCGGTTTGTCAACTCTATACATCTGGCCTTTGATACATCTAACATGCAAATGCAGCAGATAATCAAACTGCTCTCTAAGCGCAGACAGCTATTTATGTACCTGCGATTTGCAATTTACGATTCTCCGGTTCCTGTCACCTTTGTTCGGGTGATTCCTCCACCATTCGTCAATCCGACTCCATCAATAGTGCTGAACAAATATATGACACTGGTGCTTTCCTCGGAACTTGCTCAAGGGGCCACAGGTGTAGTTCACGGCGGTACACTGGAAATGGAGACTGGATCAACACATCTTTCTTGACGTCGTGGCAAAACTCGCTTTCAGTCAAGATCAGCCGGAACACCTCAAATATAAATTCCCATCTACCGTCATCTCACGTCGAAAGGTGTGAAGAACATTCCAACACCGTTGGGGCTGTTCGAAGATGTTGAGGATGGTGCTTTGGCGCTTCTGTTAACCCCTGCTGGTGTCCCTATTGTCAATACAGGCCAATTGTCAACTTCTGCGCAGTGTGCTTCTCTAACCTCCAACATCTGCAGTGTGGCCTCTGACATCGATAAATATAGGCTAGATTTCCCAACTCCAGAAAAAATCCACCACGCTGGTGTTCTGCATGGTGACATTCGTCGCAAACCTTTTGATCAATGATTCCGGGGAAGTCACTATCATCGATTTTGACCAATCCATGGAGAACGTGTCAACTGAGGCGATGGCACGGGAAGTGAGCCAGCTTGTCGATATCCTAGATTGAGCAGGGTGCGTAATGGTTGACGTTACCCCAGATATGTGCCCACATGCATGTGTACAGGAAGAATCAGCGGCGAGTGGTATGTCAGATCGTCGATCCGAGTCACTAGGCGCTACCAGGCTCTGAACACATGTAACATAACATACTCTACACGAACGCATTGGCATGACTGTCACAGTGGAAGTTACACCCACCAACAGATTGCAATGGACCCGGGCCTGATCATAGTGTACTTCAGCACAAACTTGACTCGCCTAAATATCAGTGAAGGCGAGGGTGCGGATTGCCAGCTGCAGAGGGTACCTGAAAGATGTGGTACGCCAGGAAGAGCGCTCGACCAAAAAAAGGAGACTAGGATTGTTGGCCATGCGATTGCGAACTCCCTGTATACTTCCATATCACTTGTCGAGCGGGAAGGTCCAGGACAGCGACCGGGGTTCGTCGTGCTACGTCGCCCACCCTCATGTAGCAATATGTGGAATATCCAAGTTTGGACTCGAACTCGGACTCCGCATTGGTAACTTGAATGACTCGAATCTTCATCACCCTGCACGCATGCTCCATACTCGTCGAAGAGAGACATGTCGAGAACACCATCCCCATGATTCTCGTCTTCGCCATCATCATTTACGAAATCCAAAACGTAAAACGTCGTTCTCCTCTATATGGATCTACATGACCCCTTTTATTTCTCTGCAGCCATCGCAGATATCCCTGCATCGTTTTACAGATCGGTGTCCGTGCAGTATTACCGAGCTATGCGCCAGTGAATCGAGCCTCAAAACCGGGTTTTGCAGTTTTACACGACGCCTATCAAGAGGCCGTGGACGACGGGGATACCACCATAACTACGTGGGAGAGACGGAGGCGAAGATATCTATTACTATATGCGTGGAAAGGGCTGGGGTCCAAATTGCATAGGGTGGGGTATTGTAGGCATCGCGTTTGTTAGAAAGAGGCGTTGTCATTCAGTCTTCCCAAAATTGGCCTATCCGAGTCATACACGCTCATATCGACCTCAATCTTTTGTTGAAATGGAGACAGCCCGTCTCCTGTTACTGTACCTCGCTGATCCGCATCACCCTGTTATTGATGTGTTCGAAGAAGAAATCAGGGGTGATCATGAGGCCGGTGTCAAAGGGAGGCTACAGGACTCGGGGGGTATTCATGGGTCAGGTCTCTGTTGAGAGACCCGCGTTGGACGTCGAACATGCGGGGTGTATGCGCCGCAATCCTAAAGAGGAACGACGGTCGGATATGACTCGGAGGTAAGAAATGACTCTTGAAGAGATAGCGCGAGGCTGAGATTCTCAAGGGCAGTGCTGCAGGACAATGCAGTCACGGCAGGCACTGGCAGAACCGTGCGTTTCATGACGATTATCTTGGTCTTATCCAAGGTTTGAGAGTCATACTATCCATTACAGGTGGTTACAGGACTACAGAGTTGATTTCGTTTGAGCTTGATATGCAACACGAATTTGCTTTACAAAGCCATATATATCTCGAGTACCATTAAGGGTATCAACCAATATCGACAATGAGGGCAGAGGCGGCGACGATGTCAAAACTGGCGTGCATGAGTTTGAGTTGCAGATACTATTACAGTCGTACATACCTTTGTATATCCGGTCAGACACATCAAGAACAAAACTAAACTCGCGTTCTGCATCGGACGGGTCGACTTGGCAGAACCGCACGAGGAGCTGGTCTTTCTCGATTCCTTCAACTACACAAGACAGCCGCTGTTCGCACGCGCTAAGTTCTGGAGATACACGAGAGGATTGAGTATTGAGGGTGGACCGTTCCTTGTTTTTCTCTGTCTAATTGCTAAGACGCCGTGACAATCTATCGGGTCAATCATGACTGACCTCGTCGTAGGTTTGTAGTGATCGCCCGATACTGTTCAATCTCTAATTCGATCGAGGAGCACCTTTCCTTTAAGGAAGCCAACTGTCGCTTAAACGCAGCAACAGACAATTCTGCATCCTTTCTCTCCTCTTTCTCTCTCTCCAAGTCTGTGGGCACCCCCTTCAGTGGCTGTCGAACGAATCAGAAGATGCAACACACCAGCAACCAGCTCTATTTCCTTCATTTTACATTGAATTGTTTCAGCTTCGACAGCCTGCGTCTTCTCTAGGATCTTTTTATTCTCCCCCGCCTGATTAGCGCGGCGAGCAGAGATCGTTGTAACGGCACGATTTTTGTAATTTGCAACAGCCTTGATAAAATTTCGGGTGGAGGATTCGTAAACTTCGAGTCGTAAGTCAATTTGAGGATTTGGTTCGGTGAGAACAGCGGCAAGGTCAATCTGAGGAAGCCGAAGAGCATGGGTCATGGTAAGTTGTAGGACAAGTCATGTGACCGCGTAGTTCAGATCGATTGAACATCAACAGGTTCTCCTGGTTCAACGCTTGCCGATGTTGACCAACCGTGCGGAACTCCACCCAGACCCATCTGTAAAGCTACCCACCACTCCGTTGAACACGATCCCAGGGCTGCCAGAGAAAACTAAGAACGATTATACCCACTACCGAGATGTTCATATGGATACCGCAAAAGGCTTGAGACCAGTGGCAAGCTACGCAGACGTTCATATGGCCACCGCAAAGGGTCTTACTCTTACCAATGATATAACAATGGATACCGTCAGAAGGGGAACGACATTAAAGCAGGAGAAGCAACTCCTGGAGAGCTCCGAAGTCAGGCGGAAAGCAACCGTGGCTCAGCTTTGTGAGTTTCAGCCAGCTGAGCCCTCTATGTTTAGACAACTTAAACTATGCCTGATTCATAGACTTCCTCGACTACTACTTTCAAAGTTTGGGATACCTAGCATCTCGCAAAGAACGACGCACCAAATTCAATAACGACACTGCTGCCCGTGGTCTCACTGCGGCAGAATACACGAAGGAATTCAAATCCTATTGTGGACGCGAGCGTGTCCTTCTTCGTCGTCGCCGAACGAAGCTCAAGGTTGACCAGTTCCATATTATTGCACAGGTTGGCCAAGGTGGGTATGGCGAGGTGTTCCTCGCACGGAAACAGGAAACCGGTGAGGTCTGTGCACTGAAGAAGATGAGGAAACGAACCTTACTTAAAATGGACGAAGTACGCCCTATTCTTGCTGCTTCCTCATTTATGTTGAAAAAGGTCATGCTTCCAGATTCGGCATGTCCTCGTGGAACGCGATATCCTTACTGCCACTAAGACCCCATGGTTGGTACGTCTTTTGTATGCGTTTCAGGACCCCCAGCATGTCTATCTTGCTATGGAATATGTCCCCGGAGGCGATTTCCGCACTCTACTCAACAATTCTGGCGTTCTCAAAGAGGAGCATGCCAGATTCTACATCAGTGAGATGTTTGCCGCCGTTAATGAGCTCCACAAACTTGGATACATACATCGTGACCTCAAGCCGGAGGTGACCTTGTTCATCATATAGCATATATATCAAAAGCTTATGGCCGTTGTCTGCCTCATATATAGAATTTTTTAGTGGACAGCACAGGCCACGTCAAACTTACCGATTTCGGACTTGCAACGGGAGCACTGAGTCCAAAGCGTATCGAATCTCTCAAAATCAAGGTAGCATGCTACTTGTCCTGACTGCATACTTCTAAATCGCGCTTTCAGCTTGACAAAGTCAAAGACAACCAAGTTATTCATCGCTCCACTATTGAACGACGTTCTATCTACCGCTCTATTAGAAATGAAGATCCTAGATACGCAAATTCAATTGTTGGATCACCGGATTACATGGTTATAATTTCCTTCGTCCCTTCCAAACACAAACACTTACCTGCTCCCGTTTAGGCACCAGAGGTTTTGAGAGCAAAACCATATACATACTCAGTCGACTACTGGTCCCTCGGCTGTATCCTCTTTGAGTTTCTGGCAGGTTTCCCTCCTTTTAGTGGCAGCACACCAGAGGAGACATGGACCAACCTCAAAAACTGGACAAAGGTCCTCCGTAGACCTGAATACGATAAACCCGAGGATCTCATTTTCAACCTCACTGACATAGCATGGGATGCAATCACTCGGTGCATATCACTCCTTTACCACGCTTGACCTGCCTTACCAACAATGCTGTCGCTATAGACTTATCTCCCACGCTAGCGTCCGTTACGCCAATCTTGCACAACTCTCAACCCACCCGTTCTTCGATGAGATCAAATGGGATGGTCTACGTGGCGTACAGGCACCGTTTGTTCCCGCACTTGATTCTGAGATCGATACGGGGTACTACGATGACTTCACTTCAGTCGAGGACATGGCCAAATATGCTGAAGTGCTGGAGAAGCAGAAGAATGTGGATCGGGTGAAGGAGAAGGAAGAACCGTTCGGACGTGGGGTCTGGGTTGGATTTACCTTTGGCAAAAATGGGCCTGGATCAAAGACAGGATTGGGTGGAGGCTACGACGACGGAGCGTTTGCAACCATTTTCTGAATTGGAGCTTTGATTTCCCTCTTTTCTTCTGTCCTCTTCGTTGTTTTATTGGGTTACACACCCGTATTTGCGCGCAGCAACCAGCGTCATGTTGTCTGTCTGGACTCTAGTTCACATTGGAAACCCAGAACTGTAAACCAGCATAATATTCTAGCTGGTATCCTCTCACGACGAGCCATTGTTCGGGTTGGATACATAGGAGTTATGTACATTACAAAAGGATTACAAGTAGATGAAATAGGGGAGAGAACGAATTAAAGCGAATCGTAAGGAGGTACAACTTGATGTCGTAAAAGTCCCATAATCAAATGGAAATATGCATGTCGTTTGTATAGCCCGAAAGCCAACATAAACAAAAATAAAAGAGTGACATAGTACTAGTAAAGAGATTTGTCTTGGAGAAGCAGACACTCACGGTGATCAGATATGACATTATGGCACCATTCGCATTAATTATTGCGGGTTGAAATACGGATGACGATGTTGCGTAGCGTAGCAGAACTCACGCGCCTTTCAATCGAACTGTGGCACAAGAGAGTAAATACATAGACAAATCCAGTGGGGCCGTGGAGCTTGCCTTAGGTCGTTTTTCAAAATCGTCCGTAATGCCGCATCCTTCAACTGACTTTCTTTTAAGGCGCATGATCGGGCCATCATCGCTCTATATAACACGAAAAGATGTGAGGGGATAGTGTATGGCGGAAGCAACTACCTACCGGAGTCAAGGGCAACGAGGACTGGGTGCCCGAAGACGCCGAATATGAGTTATAGTCGAACGAAGGTGATGGAGAGGTGGCCATGTCAGAAACATCATCCAGACCCCATTCCATATCTTCTTCGTCAATAGGCACATCCAGAGGCTGCCAATCTTGCGCCCCAGGGCTAATAGGGGCGCTGACTGAGGGCTTCCTTGATGTTTCCATACACACCAATGACCGCATTGGCCCCTCTCCAGCGGTCGGCATCGACGAGGGTCGCACGGATGAGACAAGCTTCCTCCCGAGCACTGCAGAAGGTACAACGGGCAACGAAAGGGAAACCGAGGAACGGTGTGACGTAGGGGAGAGGGTGATAGGACCGATAGTACCGTTCGGAGTTGTACGGATGAACATTCTGGGGATCGCACAGTTGAACGCAGGTCGTTTCTTCAAAGGGGATTTTGCATCCAACTTCATCAGTTCATGTGCCTGTAGCCTGATGACCTCCAGTGATGGGCTCTGAGCGACGACCGAACCCGACAGTTTCGCGGTTGCGGGGCTCACGCTAATATCAAGTACAGGCAAAGGCACCAAACTGATTTGCCCTTGATCGCAGCGTGCAGCTTTGCTGATATCAACGGTAAGACCACGGCGTCTAGCCTCCTTACAAGCATGGTGATTAGGGTGAAGCTTAGCGCGGTTCCGAGCAGCGATATGGCGGTAATGGACATTGGCACGACGAAGGATAAGGATGAGATTGTGAACATGATGAGGCTGAAGGTAGGGCGAGGGAAGAGGTGAAGTAGACATTTGCGATGGTTGTGGTAACAGTTCGTATACTACGAGACGTGCAGAACAGAGTAATCCAAGAACTTGAAAGGTCGTAACACGCACAGCGTGAGGCAGAAGCGAAACGAAAAAAGGGAAGAAAAGGGTGACAAGAGTTCACTACTGCGAAGACCGTCGCGCATGATGAACTATATAGTCCAGTGGACCTTGGACCCACTTACGCCACCATCCACGCATGACAAAAAGACATAACCGATTGCGATGGGAGAACAAGGGAGTGCGCGTAAGCGGTGAGTAGTGGCCCATCAGCAGAAATCAGCAAGAGTGTCCTTGTACTTTTTGTTCTAGTAAGTGGTGTAACATGATGCTTTTTTGGTTTCTTTTGTTTTCCTGCCAGTCATGTCAACGTTAACGATATCAATCTCTGCTAGCAGCAACCATCAGGACCCATAAACATCTCTAATAGCCGCCTCTCCCTGGAACAGCTACCAATTGTTCTCCCATAACTAGTGTATTGCTATAAGTTGCAGAGTTAAAAGTAATTTTGATCACGCCTTATGTCAACGATAACAGCTCACAAAGTCGGTTCGTCTTTCCCTTGAACAAGTTCTATTTTGAATACATAATTCCTGTGTACCAGGCTCGCTCCTCTTCTGCCCTACATGTGGGACCCTGCTTGATCTCCCTCAAGACGGGGAATCCACTGTGACATGCGAACAGTGTGGGCATGAGGAACCCGCCAGCTGTATGGTATCATTGACTCTATAACCAACTGCGACTTTGATTCACCACGCAGCTTATGAAAATACCGAAATCACCACACGATCGCACCTTGACGCCTTCCCGAGCGCCTTGCAACAAAAACGTAAGACCCAAACGAAGAGGCATGAACAAGGCGACGTAGGAACTTTGGTGCGTATACTGTCCTAAGAAGCTAATTCCGTCATTGAGACGGGATGCTCAACTTAAGTTTTGACGATTACTCTCCATTTCAGGTCTCAGAAAAATGCCCATCGTGTGGCCACCTTGAAGCTTACTCCAAGGAAATGCAGGTGCGACAGATAAGAGTGCTAACTCACAGATTCCTATATTGATTGATGATACAGCTCCGCAGCGCAGACGAAGGTTCCACCATCTTCTATACCGTGTGTTTCAGGGTTCCTCCCAACTTTCCTCTACGATTATTAACTGTAGTTGCTCTACAGTGTGTGGCATGCAAACATGGGTGGCGGGTGAACAACTGAGTTGCTAGACGTAGACGCCTGCTGTGCAGAACAAGGCAACGACACCAAAACCAGCCAGCACGCTGGCGGTGGTTGCAACGGCGAGTTCTCTTATTGGGATAGAGTCTTTTGGGAGTCTGTGTAGTATTAGGGGCATGAGTGAAGAGAGGTTGAAGGGAAAGACAGACGTGGTAAAATAAAAGGCAAGGATGAAGGTTGTTGCGAGAAGGAAGAGGGCTATAAAGGGCAAAAGAGCAACAGGAATGAAGGGAGTAAAGTGGGGTAGAGCCGAGTGAATCGCCTATTAGAGGGAGATTAGAGTTAAGGATTGGGTATGAACGAGCATTCTTACCTTCAAGTCCATGGATGTGAGTGTGAGACCCAACAGGTGGTGGCAAACACGTGTCATCAGCCGACTATATCAACACGTCGCCAAGTTTCTCTTTCCTTTCATCCTGTTTCCATCATGTCCAAAGTTCAACAACACCCGGTCTTCATTCAAGCACAGAACAAAGCAAACCATTACATTAGTCAATTCGACAAAGAGGTCCGTTCATATCCTTCTGGTGCTTACAATCCTAATCCGTCTCTCAGCTATCAAAGTATCCAGCGCTCACCTCCTTGGAGCACCGCACACAAGTTCCAAAGGCTTATGCAGTTCTTGGTGGTTTCTTCCTCCTCACCATCCTACTCGCTATAAATCCCCTGGCTGCTCCCGTTTCGAACCTCGTCGGCTGGCTCCTTCCTGCCTATCTCTCCTTTAAGGCAATCGAGTCCCCCGCACCTCACGACGACGTTCAGTGGCTCACCTACTGGGTCGTCTTTGGCTTTTTCAACTTTATGGAGAGTTTCGCCCTCAGAATGGTGTTGTATTACCTCCCCTGGTACTTTGCGATGAAAACTATGTTTATCGTCTGGCTTCAACTCCCTGCTTTCCGTGTACGTCTTCATATCTCTTTTGCTTGTTGCTTCAAATTATCCTTTCGCGTGTATACTGCGTGTCCCCATGTAAAACACGCACCGCCTGTTTCCTTTTTTGATCAAGTGACCCGTTGCCGCACCCCTTGCTCATCTCTCTCTCCCCTTTTTCGTATAGGGTGCACAAACCACCTATCTCAATGTTCTCAAACCACTCCTCACAAACGTTTCTCCCCAATCCCGTACCGTCGCCCCCACGACAAGTACCAGCACCGCAGATGCCACCCACGAGTGAAAGGACTTTTCCAGAATATGGGTATCAGAAAGGCTGGCGGCTTTGCGGTTGTGGGAATGACTATCGGTTGGCGATGGCGTGGCTTACATACATATCACTCGAGTCATGTTGTATCTTCTTTCCTCTCTCCATTCGTCCATCTATGCCCTACCCTCCCTTTTTACCTTACTTTTCCGTTGACCCTTCGTCGTCCTTGTTGCCGCTTTGCTCGTCACTTTTGTCCTATTTTACCCCTAATCTCCATTGGTCCCGATAGAAAATTCTTCCCATACTCATCCACCTCATCCCCTAGAAGGCTATTCTGACGTCAAGGTTATTGTAATACTTCCCACGAATTCTCTCCAATCTTCATAAAGAAATGATGGCTATCCAGCTACGCCACCTCTCACGACAGAATAGGGCCATTTACGCTCGGCTCCATCCGCCAGCGATATTCGACATAGTCTTGGGAGATAATCGAGCTTTTTTATGACATAAAAGGAAATTTCTTCGTGATCGTGGCAAGCTGATTGGCTGACACTATGCATAATGTATCTGTGGCTAATTTAAATTTTTCTCGCACATCTCACATTATTGCATTTGTATCACGTTATGATCCAACTGGGGCTCGTTTGTTTCTGTGCCCAAGTCCGCTGTGTGCCTAGCGAAGTGCTCACTTTGATGCCTGTACCGCGACCTTTAAATGGGCTAGGAGCGAGAGGACAAGTCAATTCTACCACAAGTGCCGATTCGAACTCCACTAAACTTGCTGTCGGTGCCTTCCGGCAAGCATTCGCTCGCAGCATCGATCAACGAGCTATTCATCCAAGCCTAGCAAATTGTAAGTGGCACGCATCTTGTCAACCATTTGACAAGTTTCCTCCCTCTGACCTCGTCGACTGCCGCTGTTGACGAACAATATGTCATCCCTCCTGGAAAGTCGAAATTCACTAACCTATAACCTACTTAACTCTGGGCTCCGCTCAAGTATTCTGAAGCTACAACATCATTAATTTATGCGGTAACTCAACAACTGGCGAGAGCAAATCTCCCCTTCCATTTTGATTATCTTCTGCTTGACCAGTTGGCCTAGGGGGATACACTCGGACATCAATTCCGCCAGATGCTGGATATCTTTGGCTGCAGCAAAAATATGTTTTGTGATCTGCTTGAATGTGGCAAACAACGGTGTACTAGGTTGAATGACTTCAGTGGACCCTAGTGCGCCAAGATTCAGTTATGAATGTTATTAGTCTGGAATGTCCGAGTCTTCCTTTCCACCTAGACACTCGTCATGGTGTTCCCGGCAAGGGTCTTATTATGCTAAGGCTGCGAGCCGCCATGCAGGATAGATACCAAAAGTCGTGTGTATTGTTGTTTTGACAGCGAGACAAACGCGTTTTACTCAAGTTTCAAGTTGCCTCTACTAACAATGTCCAAGCAAGACAAGGTAATCACAGAAAAATTCACAAAGACTCTCCGTGAACTCGTAAAGAGACCTGAGAATAAAGTATGCGCCGATTGCAAGCGAAACGGTGCGGATTCACTCAACGGCTCATCACCATAACAGAAACCAATTTCTGTCTTTGCCACATACAGATCCTAGATGGGCTTCCTGGAATATGTGAGCTGGGCCTGGTTTCATGCCTCAGAATACTGAATTGATCTGGTAGCGGGGTATTTCTGTGCATCCGCTGTTCAGGCATCCATCGGGGAATGGGTACACATATCAGCAAAGTGAAATCCGTCGATCTGGACGTGTGGACCCCAGAGCAGATGGAGGTTCGTCTCCCTTATTGTTATCAAGGCCCAATGGTCATGCTTTATACAGTCAGTTCAGAAATGGGGGAATCGTCGAGCAAATCTGTACTGGGAAGCGCATTTGAAGGTGGGACATGTTCCGCCAGAGCAGTACGTTATACGCACCTTCTTAAAACATCTCCAGTCGGATGATAAAGTGCTTTCTCTTCAGCAAATTAGAATCGTTTATACGGTCAAAATATGAATCTCGGAGATGGGCGCTGGACGGGTCTCCGCCTCTCGACCCATCGATACTTGATAATGCATCTGCCGCACCATCTTCAAGGCAACCTTTACGATCTAATAGCCCTCCTTCACCTAGTGCTCCCAAACCCTCCCACGTGCCAAGCACCAGTGTCTCTGGACCAGCGCCCATCACTGCCCGTCAACCACAGGCACACCAACTCCTCTCTGCTAATTATCATGACCAACGCCAAGCAACGACTCGATCCATTGTCCCACCCCCCGTCACCCAAGAGCCCGTGCAAAAATTCGAACCTGAGAATGACATTTTCTCCCTCGATTTCCATGCACCACCTGTCAGCACTATGGGAAATCCTATCACTAGTACTACAACCCAGCAAGCATTAAGAAAGGACGTGAAGCAAGATATCCTCTCCCTGTACTCGTCACCCGCTGGCACATCTCCTGCATTTGGTGGTGTACAGACTTCGACATGGGGATCTCAAGCTCAGCCGCAGCCCACGAGTATGTTGGGAAACAGCGGCTCTGGGATGTGGGGTGCTAGTTCTGGGTGGACTGGAGCGCCAACTGCATTAGGTATACCCCCGGCGCAAGGGAACAATTCTGGTACGACTGCGCCCGGATTTCCGAAGCAGCAGACACACCTCTTCAACACCAGTGACGTCTGGGGATCTTCTGGCTCGATTGCCCCACCAAAACAGGATTCGTTCAGTGCTCCCACTGCTGAGATGGTGGCTTCCCAGAAACATGACGACGTGTTCGGGGATCTCTGGGGTGGATTCAAGTGAAGAGTACAGATAGAGCACATAGATACATTGCCATGGACATTGCATGACTTACGATATGAAGTTGTTGAAGATGGTACTACAGTTACTTCTTTTAAACTCGGTTTGGGAATAGACGGTGCATTTAGCGTCCGTGGCCTATGTTCAAAGACATCCAAGGCCCTGTTGAAGTCAACACCTTGATTCCCTTCTAGTCGACGTCGAGTCGAACGTTTCTGAAACAAAGGACTACATCATAGGATTTCTTTGATATCATTTTTGGACAACTGGTCTTTTCCCGGAATTATAATGGTAGCCTAGCATTCATGATCCCGATATCTTACAACACAGGAGGATATCCATTCCTCGTATGTAAACCAACACTGTCACAAAAGTTCTCTTCCGTCCACGAATGTTCTTTACCTCTGAATCCGTCGTCCTAGATGATATGTTTTCCCATCATTGGACCATTCCCAGATCCTACAAACACCAACAATCAATAATTTCACATTTAAAAAAAAAAAAAAAAAAAACACAGATATCGCACTTTCTCGATCATCTTCCTAGCGATCGGATGAAACGCATCTTTCTTGCCCTCAAACACACTCACTGCAAGGTGCCTATCGACCTTGTACACCGCCCTCAAGACTGGTCGACAAAACTTCATGCGTCCCTTGATAACACCAGTCCCATCACTTCCGACGACCCAGCTGGCCGCCTCCACCGCAAAGTTCTTGGCGGCACGCGAGGTGGGATCCTTGAGTGCTAGCTCATAGAAGCGCAAGCGGATCTCTGCATTGGGTGTTGTGGCGAAGTGGTAGAGCTTGCTAAGGTGGGTGATGTGGGTTGATGGGAGCTGGGGATATGCTTGAAGGCGTTGGAGGAAGACAACTACAATGACGATAAATTAAAGATGGGGCTGATTGATGGTAGAATAAGACAGACTGATTTGGTTTGAATTAAATTCCTTCAAGTCGGAATCTTTGAAAGCGAGATGTGATGTGTCCTCAATCATGCGAGACCCGTCCCATCGCGCGGCAAGCTCATATGATTGGGTTGTCAAAGTCATGTCATGCTGCAACTCTACAGGAAGCCTCAGGCCTTCACCGTAAAGCCAAGCCTATCATTCGGTAAGATTCGGTAAGGAAGCAAATAGGGAATTACCCACATTCCAATCGACACTATCCAGTAACGTGATCTTTTCCTGGCCTCCATGGTTCAGAAAATAGTCATACAAGTGATCCTTCCACTGCTGCGTCGTGATACTCTTTCCCATGAACATATTGACGTAATCTTTTACATATGGTAAGAATACACTCAGACCTCCTAGGGTGCGCTCTGTTCAAGCATAAAGATCAGCAGAGTTAACCCTCAACCTAACTCCCCGTGAAATCATGCTTACCAAGATGCAGAAGGAAGTTTGAACCCTTCTCGTATGCAACCGAGCTGTATGCGTCATCAGGGTCTTCACCCTGATTGAACTCGATGACAAGCCTCTGGTACTTTGGGCGGTCTTCATACTGCTGCAAAGCATCATCCAGCGCCCTCTGACCAATGACATAGGAAAATCCTCGGTATGCAGGTGTATACAGAACTTCTTGTAGCAGACGCTCCATATAAGTGGTCCAACCTTCATTAAGCCAAAAGTGTGTAGAGTTTGCCTGACTGGGGCATGAAGAACGGATATAGATGTGAAACTTGAGGATTAGAGAGGGAGACACACGTTACTCCATTACCAAACCAAGAATGAGTGAGCTCATGTACGACGACATCGACCAGAGATCGATCACCTGTGAGGAGAGCTAGGTGCAGATTAGTTGATTGCTCCCGTATTTGCTAATGATATATAGAATATAGCCTACTTGGAGTCAGGAAACTCAGACATGCATTTTCCTGCGCTGGGGTAGTCAGGAACAGTATACGTCAGGCCAAAACCGTCACGTACCATGCCTCCGAAGGGGAAGGAGGGTGGCAAGACAAGGAGATCGTAGACCCCAAACTGATACGGGGTGACAATATTTTCTTCAGCAGCTAAAAACCTGCATGAAAGGTAGCATAGTTCACAAATGAGGTGTAAGGCTGACATAGTACTGACCTTGCAGTATCCTTGCTAAACTCCCAATACGCATCATCGATCAATTCAGGCTCTGCCCATATCCCGCTTGTCCATTGCTTGCCTTCGTAAGGCGGGAAAGCACGATACACAATATTTCCAGAGGCGATGGCAAGGAGGTAAGGTGGGATCGGAATTGGCTGGTGGTTAGATTAGTCGGGGCACGATATTTAGGATACAACTGACCTGGTCATAGGTGTAGGTAACAAGATCTTTCCCAACGACCTTCCCATCGTGGGCAGGGCCGTCTGATGGTGGAGAGATACGTAAAGCGGAAAGGAGGACAGGGAGCACCGATGCGACCTTGGCGGAGTATTTCTGGCGAATATAAAATTAGAAGTACATATAGCACAGGTATGGATTACGCACAATCTTCACAGAGGGAGTATCTTACATCTGTCAGCACAGGGTCACAAGCCAAAGGAAAGAATTGACTGTACCTTGTATAGGCGCAAGAGCCCGAGCGTATATGGGCTGACACTGGCTGAACAGGTAGGGAAATGTCTTTCCCTGGGTCTGTCTACGTGTTTCGCGTCAGTTATTCTGAGTCAAACACTAGCTATACCACTCACTCTTTGTCCAGCCACTGCAAAGCAGTGGAATCCTTCGTCGTCTTGTATATTATTTTGATATCAACGTATTGGCCTGGTCCAACCGTTGAAGGCAAGTCTATGTGAAGGGCAGAACCCATAACTTCGTGCTTCTCTTTGACATCGAACTAGCGTCCATGTTACGATGCCAGGTACTAGGAGCAGACGGTTGGTGGGAAACTTACCGCGACGGACTTTCCAGCGATCTCGACATGACTGATATCCAGGTCTGCCGTGTCGAGACTAGAAGTGCACGTATGAGATAATGTGCTGTCCAAGCAACAAGAGCGAGGACCCACACAAGTTGCTTCACATCGACCTCCTTGACCAGAAGATGATGAAGAGCAGAGCCTGTGATGACACGCTGGTCAAAATCAACGGCCCAATCCAGGGACAGATGCTCGGACGCGATTTGCAAGTAATTGGACTGTGTAGTAGGGTCTCTCATTGTTGGATCCTGGTATAACTTCAAGTATAGTGAAACTGATATAGATCTAATCAAGAATCAAGTCAGTACTTATATATTTAAGTCCTTGTGCGTTAAATTGACTGGTTTGAGTGCGCCTTCAGCCTTCCCCCTCCAGAATTGACATTTATTCTATTCTTGCGTATATATTACTATCCACCCACAGCCCGGTAACATAGTGTATTCTTCACCGAAAGGGTCCCATCCACGCGCGAAAAAAGGTGCAATAGAAAGTATTCAGGCCCAGGGGAGCACCTGAAGCCTGAAAACACACAATAAAAACAGAGGCTCGACGCAGAGGACAATAAACAGGTAAATGGAGTGCTGTTGGTCGGTGCAGATGAACTTGGCAGACTCTGAAAGGGAAAGCATGACTATATACTTAATTGACTTGTTAGCTTGATGGATACACAGATAGGGTGGAGCAAGACACAACCAGAGGAGCAAATAAAATGTATGGATGGGGTGGGGAGCAGGGGAGATGTGCGTTCGTGTGAGATCTGGTTGCATTTTCGAATGTCCGTCCAGGTATTCATTGGAAAAGAGAGTAAGAAATAAAAAAGTACGATCGCAGCGCACGATAGTATCGTACAGAAGCGACAGGGAGAAGCGGTTGCGGAGCCCCAGCCGGCACCGCGAGGAATAAAAATTTTACACAGGCGGGGGTATATCAGATCGCTGGGCCAGGCAGAAGACTTGTGAGTGTCCACACGTCCATGAGTGCGTACGTGGCTGTGAATTGCGATGTCTTGGGGATCGTAATAGCGGTAGATCACGAGCGGCGTCCATGATGTTTTGAGGGGAGATCAAAACCAGAGGGTTGCAGGAGTAGGGTCATTAAGGGCGGGTCGCTCAGATCCAAAATGAAGGGAAAGACTAGAGGAAAAAAGAACAGTGTCATTTGTTGACTCATACGAAGAATTGAGTGCTGTGCGGAGAATTAGTAGGCCACTTTAGGAAGAGGAAGAGAAAAAGTAGAACTGACTGGATCCGACTTGCAGCATGAACTTCCATCTCCTCCATCTTGTATGAATTAAGTTCCTCCTTAATCCTCTGCGCAAGCGCAGGTGTCAACCGACTCCAGGTAGCCGGCTCGCTCCTTCGATCATAAACTGACGCCGAGAAGGTGTCATATACTGACAAGTTGCTAGCAAACGCTAGCCGCTTACTCGGCGTCGTTGCCGAACGATGCGTAAGCATCAGGGGTGTGGACCCGATAGTTGACAGTGCGGGTGCCGATGAATTAAGATTCGGGTGGTTGAAGATCGTGCTTGATGGTGGATGAGGAGCCAGAGGGTTCTCTCGATACACAGCACTGATGGGTGTGTCGGGTTCAGGTGGCATAGGAGTCGCAGGTGAATCAAAGGTGAGAGGGGGAAGAGATGGTGCAGACGTTGCTACAGGTTGAGATGATGAGGAAGTGTGGGAGTGTCTATGAAGCCCATCAATATGGTCTGGATCTGGAGAGGGTATACGCGCAAGTGGACCCAGTTCTGAGCCCTGGCTAGGATGGGAATTGTAAGAATTTGAACGGACGCGATGGGGCATAGGTTGTTCGCTGAGGTATGACTGCTGGTCGTATGAATCTGCGTCTAAAGACCCAATCGTGATTAGCATGAGCACAAATACAGCACGGAGACGCACGTTTCAGAATCCCTTTTGCCGGTATTCTGGTCTTTTCCAGACTCCGCCGCACGTCAATGGCCCAAGGCTCATGTTCCTCTGACCCATCATCCAGACTAGTCCTCTCCATTCCAACCCGGATCGTCACGTCCTCATCGTCACCGTGGCCATCTACATCCCAATCCTCGTCATCGTCCCAGCCGTCGGCATGGAAACCCTGTCCGGTGAGTTGAGGAGTATAATGTCCTTCATCGCTTTCATCGTCATCATCCTCCACCAGGACCCGCGTCCCATCCTCATTCACCCGCATCCCACCGCCGCCCTTCACAGGCGAAATAGATCCCTGCCGTGTCGCTGTATTCCTCTCCCACGTAGGTACCCCTGCACCGTTTACACCGTTTACCTTCTCAGCAGGGACCGCAGATTCCTGTTGCGCCTTGGCCCGCGCTGCGGCCTCAGCGTTACTCTTTAATGTGTGTTGTCGCGCAAGCTTAGCCGCGGGGCTGAGCCCATTCATATCCGCACTGACACTCCAATCCCCACTGCTAGATCGATCCACTTCGACCGTGGCATGAGATACACTGGCAATACTCGCCTCGCCCTTTGCACTCCCTTTCTTATCTTTTTCCTTTTTCTTCTTTTTGTCCTTCCCATCGTCCTTATCTTTGTCCTTATCTTTGTCCTTGTCCTTGAACAAAGATGTGATCCCTGCTAATGAGTTACGCCTTGCTAACTTCCCCATCGAACCCAGCTTCCGGATCATCACACTCGCGCTACTCACAGTAGAGGAAAGTGAAATATTATCTGTGCTCGCATTTAGTCGTGAATTAAACAACGACGCCGCGCGGCTTTTTTTCTTTGTTTGAATAGTGGCCGTCGATGCTGTATCATCCCCGGCTGGAATCTCGGATGAGCCCCGGGGGACAGCGCCACCGCCATTAGAGTTAGACCTCCCTGCCGAGCTAGACACATCATCAGGGAGTTTAGGTTTGAGTTTGCTTGGGCCGGCGCTGCCAGCTGACGCTTTGACAGACACGTCGTCATCTGTCTCTTCTTCCGCAAGCGTCTGGGCGGCATTGAACGATAGAGCCCTTCGCAAACGGCCTTTGAGTCCCCCGCTACGGAGCATGGTAGCCGAGGGCGTAGGGTCTAACATAGGGTCACTGTCATCCCGCGACACTCGCTTCTCTGCGGCAGTGAAGTTGCCCTGTGACAATGGCGAAGGGCGGGCTGGTCGCGGAATGGGTGTTGAGATAGATGTAGAAGGGACGGATGCCGCGTTTGAGGAGATGGTCGTGGAGGACAATGGAGGGGAAAGCGGGGAAGACCGTGTTGTAGCTGTCGACCCCGACGATGACGTGGAAGAATTTCGGTGATGGGGAATGCGTAACTGACCGATCGCCGTGGAGGGCGAAGAGGAGGCAGGTGATGGAGTGCTCCGATTAGAACTCGATAATGTGGGGGGATTGTTCCGACCGCGGACACTTCCATTGGCTGACGGGATATTATGGCCGCTATTGCCACTTTGGTTGCTATTCGTCCGCTGGCGGTGGCTGCCAGAAGAATTTAGGGATGATGTCGATCCAGATGCCTCCGGGCGCGCATACGGTGGGTGTGGTGGACCTGGAGCAGCAGGCCGCCATGTCTCTGAATCTGAAGAATGTTGAGGTTGTCGGCTGGGCCGGCGGTATGGATGAAAGCCAGTATACTGGTTTTGCTGCCCCTGCTGTTGATGGTCGCCTGCGCCACCTCTATTCTGATGTGGGGGCGGTGTACCGCTAGGAAAAGGATTGTAGGGAGGCGATATTTGATTTTGAGCAAAATAATCGGTCGCAGCCGATGAATTTGCAGAACGTTGTTGTGGTGGATGATGCTGTTGGGATGGTACTGATTGAAATCCGTGTTGAGCGTTAAACATCATTTGCTGGTATGCCCATTGTGCTAGGTGTGCGTTTGCAGGATCGAAATAAGGAGACTGTTGGGGTATTTGAGTAGGGTAAGGTTGTGGCGATTGCTGCTGTTGATGGTTTTGGTAAAAGGAAGGATAAAAAGGCGCCGCAGTGATGGAAGGTGTCCAGCTGCCTTGGGGCTGCTGTTGAATGGGGTATGAGTAAGGAGCCTGTTGTTGTTGTTGCTGATGGTGGTGATGAGAGTCATTTGCAGGCGAAGAGCGCTGTTTCTGGTTTGAGTTATTGGTTGTAGGCACGTCCATTGTATTCTCTCTTGTAGGGTATTGCCAATTTTGAGGTACGAGAACAGCCATGGACTACCCGGAACCACGAACGCAAGCGACAGTGGGTCCTACTGGGTGATCAATGGTGTCTGAGACGGACAAAAGTGAATAGGTCACTTACCACGGTGAGCACCTGACGCCAGCAAACCCAAGTCGCTGTGGACAGCAACGGCGAGATGGAGGGAAACAGAAGGAGTTCGACGCTGGCAACAGCGACCAAAGCCAAATCTGTTGCAATCAACCCAGCCACATTTCAAAATACATCCAAATAACCTCATCACGTGCATTCCTCTTTCGATCCACTCTCTTAGCAGAGGATCTCTCGCACAATGCGTCCATCGAAGCCTCGGATAAAAAAAAAAAAAAACATCCCCGTAAGTCTTCTCTTCTTTAAAAGTTCCCGTCTTTCTCGGATTATTTCACCTAATACTCAAGATTCTCATTACAAATTCCCGCGAAGCTTCCGGCAACGTTTCTGCCTTTGCTTCCTTCAACGACCACGTACAACTATGTAATCATAGGACCATCGACCTATTTCCGACCGCCCACACATAGTTTATCATCATATGGCAAACCCAAGCCGTGTGCGAGGGTGGTCAGATCCCCAGTCTTGTGGACGCTGGCCAGTCAAAGAAGAAGCATGCGACGTCAAGGAGATCTTCCGTGACATTCATCCAACGGTCAAAGTACAGCGCTACCCCTAGTGAAGCATGTAAATGACCACAGGACTAGGAAATACTGACGGCCTTGCCCTCACTTTCCCCAGCTATCCGACTTTGGAACTTGAAGGGCACGTGAATTCGTGCGCCGATCGCATGACGTATTGTGGATCAATGTAATAAAGTACATAAATCCAGGAAAATGACTTGCATCGAGGTGGTAAACATATATTGCTTGCAACGCAGGCATCCAGGCCTATGACTCACTCACGACTCTCGTGTCGTAAAATGACCAGCGGTGTCATACACATTCTGAGGCTGGCTCAGTACCTATCGAATTGCCATTCGACGTCGGTCCGGCCGAGGGTCGCATCAGCTAAGGCGCTGAACGCCCTAGGAGTTAAATCTATATCATCCGCCTTACATCCCACGCATCGATCAACAATTTTCACCTTGATCTCTCTCCCGCCATGTTTCACGGTAGCCGTGAGAGGAATATGACACTGGGAAGTAGGATCACAATTGATTAGCCCATCGCCGCCGATAAGTACGAATTCTTCGCCACCGATGGCAGTTTTAAAACTGCCAGTAGAATCTAACATCTTGCGCCCTGGAACGAAAGGACCGCATATTGGATTGCTAAAATGGATATGAAGCTCCATGAGAAAGACAAACGAAGATTCGAAGACGTACCGGTTTTGCTCCGATGTCGCACCAGGCCATGCATCGAACATTAGCTGGGAAACGGCTGCAGTGAAGGAGTCATCGTTGTAGGTATCGCCGCAAGCACCCAATCCTTGGCCACTAAGGACTATTTATGGGGTATTATCACTATATTCAGAGCTAACACTCACTAGTAGGTCATCTGACCAACATGTACGTCAGTGAACCACTTGTTACCGGAGTTATCTAACGCCTGCGACAAGGAGCGGAGGTAGGGATCGGCAGGAGAAGTCCTGGTTGCGGAAGGTACGGCTCCTGGTTGAGTCACAGTCGGCCAACCGGAAGGAGGAGCACCGCCGGCATTCCCAATAGCTTTGGGTGGGGGAAGAGTTGTGTTGCTGTGGTTCAATGTAGTCGGCTGGGTTGGGGAAGGTTTGGGTTTGGGAACCGGAAGGTTAGTGGTATTGTTTGTCGGAGGCTTGTTACACGAATTCCTTTGACGACGCCCTGTGGTTGGCGTAGGTTGCTCTACAGCTCGGTTTGCTAGCTGGTGATGACGACCTCTCGGAATGATATGATGATTCCTCGACGCCAATGCGAAAGAGGTGTTGAGAAGAGTCGAGATAACCAAAACCAACGAGATAAGATGGGACACCATATTATCTCAAAAAATGAAAGAGTGTGAAGGACGTATGTACGTCGACCCGAATCATTTCATCATTTTTGAAGCCAGCTTTATATAAAACAAGGTCGGACGGTGGCTATGCCGCGGTAAAGTTTCAGCGCAAACGCTTGGCATTACATGTGCCAGTGATGCGGATCAATCATACGTACCAGCGTCCTCACGCTCATCATCAGCCTATGACATAGAAAAGTATTGAGATCTACATACTGCAACGTGCGACATGCACATCCAGCCTTGAAGTTATCATGTACAAACATTAAAATACAGCTTTAGCAATCAAATCTTCCAGTCCAGTGTTCTTCCACCTCTCTTCAGTCAATCTGAATACATCCGGGAACCATTCACCCACAGGATCGTTGATTACACCTACTTCATCTGAGCTCTCCATATGGTCTTTGTCCAGTCCAAGAACCATGTATGCCAGAGCCTTGGCACTCATCCACGCATGAACCATCCCCTCTCCTGAATACCCAGCTGCTAACCATTCTCCAGGGGGAGCCAATCGCGCCGAGGCTTTAGACGAACTCTCTACAATAGTCTCCTCAGAACCTAGAGTTTCGCGGACTTCAGTAAGTTTGTTGTTGCCCATCTTCTTATTATCCCCCAGCATTTGTGATGGAGGCGCAATCCTACCAGCAATACTTTCAGGTATCCGTCCAACCCACGGTATACTGTCAACTGAGGCTCCCATAATCCCACCCCAATGCGCTTTCATATGGGATTGATCTCCATCCGCTTCCTCAACAGCGAAAAACCTCCGAATTGCACGAGATAAATAGTCCCTTGTTTGGGGGTTCCATCCGCGGTCATCCGCAACCCCCACGTCAGTTAGCTCGTTGCCTGTTAACCAGCCGCCTAACATCAGTTCACCAGAAGGAACGGGATATCCATTCAGTTTGTCGATACCCTCACGCTCGGTGGAAGAGGCACCGGGAGGTGCCGGTTGTTGTGTGAGATAATGGAAATTGCGCTCGGACGTCTCAGGATAGAACACAAATGAACGTGTGCCTGCCCATGATTCATCTGTTGCAGCAGGAGTGACTTTCGGTGTTATACCCAAATCTTTTGGTGGTTTCTGGGCAGTTACAACACCTCTGATCGGTATAATTCTGGTGCGCATTTGTGGAACAAGGTGCGAAAGCCATCCATTCGTTGCATGGATGATATGAGGTGTTTGTATTACGCCCTTTGGCGTGGTCACGCAATACAACGGAGCAGACGAATCAGGCTCAGAGATGGCGGTGCAAGGTGTACACGTGAATAGTTGAAAACTTCAGCCGGGTCCTGCGTAAAGACGTGGATGCAACAAAAGTTAAAGACTCACTTGGTCGGATAAGATCCTAAAAGACGAGACAGTACACCAGTAACAAGCCTGTAAGGATGTACAGCCCCTGCTACAGTTGAGATACAGCCTACGGTCTGATCGGACAGTTGGAGTCTCTAAAGATCGCGGGATCAGATCGTTTTGAGAACTGATATTTGATTGGAATGTGGCTAACCTTTATATCATCAGCACCTTCGTAACACTTGTAGTTCCTGCTTTCCATTGGGAGGTCCCTTCTGTATGTCGCAAGGTCGGCTTTTGCAGACTGAAACAAGGCGGAGCCGTGGTATACATCGAAGGCCTGGACTTGCCGACACTGGGAGTCTTCAAGCAAATTCTCCTCGGTTGCTGCTGCGAAAATCTCTGGAAAATGGGATAATCGAAAACGAATAATCTGCTTCGCAACATCTACACCCCATTCTCTCTTGATAATAGGATATTCACTGTATAGGACAGGATTGATGTGACCGCCGTTCCTGATTTGAAGGTGTTAATATATACAGTCGGAGATTCAAGTCAGTCACCTTCCTGTTGCTCCTGAACAGACTTCTCTCGCGTCCAGCATAACCAATCGCAATGAGTCACCTTTCTGTCGATGTTTCTGATCGTAATCCAGAACTGTCCGTGCAAAACTGGTGCCAGTTATGCCGCTCCCAATGACCACAATATCTGCATAGCTAGGTAATGTTGCATCAGGTCCTGAGCCATGTCTGAAGATTGGAGAGGGTGGGGTTGTCCAGTAAGGAGCCGAAGAATTTGATTTGGGAATGCCAGGAGAATCTCGTATACGTTTGACTAGAGCGTCTAGAGGAGGGTATACCAGTCTGATGAGACGGACTATTACCCTAATAACCAGCTTGCGTAGATGCATATTCCATCCGATTCGGCAAACCGCAACGACTTCCACAGGCCAGGGCGGGTGACAACTTACAAGGCTTCTTAACCTCACGATTGTCCACGAACACGTTGCAAGTTTTTGGTCTCCGCTGATACTAGATCTTAAGCAAACGTATCTTTGACAGGAGTCTCCATTTCTGGATCTCTAATCGCACACACAGACTTTTATCGTGCTTCACGACCGAAGATGTATATTATATAGTATCAGGACAATTGTATGTACATAGCATGGAATGATGTACGGGACGATGGTGGCTCTTGGTAGTATGGCGTTGTGCGGAGTAAAACACCATTCTCACGCCACACGTTTTGTTGAGTGACACAGCTCTTGCACCTCCCGTCACTGTCCGTCACGATATTGTCACTGGAACGCCCCTCGAGAGGACGCGCAGGTCACGCTAAGCATCACACGGCGTCGAGGAGGAGGGGGTCTACGTTAATATTATGGAGAGCACTCTCAACCAACAGTCTCCTATCAGTTCCAGAAAACGTCCTCGAGAAAACGAAACTGAGGGTCAACGTCTCAAACGAGAGAAAGCTGCTGAAAGGCAGCGCAGAAAGCGCGAACGCGATCGCAATTTAAACGCTGGCATATCTGTCATTTCACAATTTCAACCTCCTGTTGACAACCACCACCTACAACACCAAGTACATCATCCTCCACCACCACAACCTATATCTCACCCTGTACCCATACCGCAGCAATCACAACCCGTATATCCAACAACCCTCTCTCAAGAAGAAATCTCTAGGCGTGACCGCGTTCGTGCTGCTGCCAGAGAACGCCAGCGAAAGCACAGACTTCTCGTTAAACAGAGGAAGATGCGCGAGCTTGGACTCGACATGGGTAACGAAATTCAAGGAATGGAGGACCCACAGTACAGAGTGAACTCGGATGGGCAGTATCAACAGGTCATGCCACACGAAATACAGCAGCATCCACCACAGCATGTCCCACCTCAAGCAGGTGACATCCCGTTCCCCCAAGGTCAGCTCGGCGGACAGACATTCGCATCAACTCTCCTCCTGTCATTTTCATGTGCACCGCTACTCAAAGCCCATCTCATGCGCACCCTTCACATGAACAACGAGGAGCTAGCATCCCTAGAACCCGTTCTGGCAGAAGCTTGGGAGCGCTGGGACCACGCAGTAAGCAGTCGCCTATTACGTCCTTTCTCCCCCCTCACCTTATTTCCTAGCGACGTGCACAATACGCTGAGGCTGTCAAAGCTGGAATACCTGTCGCTCCTCCAGGAGCAGGATCATATGCCATCGAAATCCCTCAGGATCCTCCACCTGGTTCATATGGAATGCCGCCAGGCGCCCCCAATGGTGTTAATTCCATCGACGCCTCAACCAACGAGTTCCGGGCACGCTTTCACAGATCCCTCGCCGCTCCTACTCCTTTCCGTACTTTCGCTCCTGCCTCTGCTTCCGCAGCGGAGGCCCAACAACAGCAGCAGCAGCATCAACAACATGCGTCGACACCCACGAGCGTCACGTCAGATCCGATTGATCCGCATTTAAATCCAAGTAGTACTGCCACTACTGCTGTTGCAGGGAAAGGGAATGCTAAAGCTGCCAAGAGTTAGGAGAACATATATGTCGCATCGCGGGTCACTTGTTATTTAGCCGAAAAGATGGTTGGCTGCCCCAGCTCAATGGCGGCAAGGTTGTCATTGGTTAGGGGTCAATGGTCCTTCCGGATGGCCTCTCCAGCAAAAGAATTGCTGGGCAGTTTACCTTTTCCTCTCATACGGTATGTAGTCGGTCGGACAATGAACGGGTTGTATGTATCCTTCCTACACCTTACTTTAAACACTGGTCTGAATTCTGTGGCTCGGGGTGTATCATGAATTACAGTTCCTTGTCCCTTCAATAAGTTATATAACCTCCTCGTAATATATAATCTGTGTTTTCAAGTCGACTGTTTTCAACAATGCAAGTTTTGGTTTCTTTGGACGAGTCTTATAACTTGATGTTCGGATTTTGAGCATTATATAGTTATTACAATTCAGGTACTGTGCACATGGAAGGGTGTAGCATAATTTAACAGCACTGCTCAAGTTACCGATATCCCTGCAAGAATGTCCTAGCGATGTCTGTCTGGAATCGGCGAATATACTCTCGGAGCTCTTGATTAGGGAGTGCAGAGTGATCCAAAGCTTGTGTAAGTTGAGTTCGCAGCTGCCAATGTCAAGAGACAAATCAGTGGCCACACATGAAGATCTGGAAATAAGCCAAAAAAATAATGTCACCCGTAAGAGAGCCTTTCTGCGAAGTGAGATCTGACTGCTTTGGCTCTCTTCTTCATCTTTGGCTTGGAGCGCCCCAAGTTTGTCCACAACTCGTTTGGCTTCAGCTAAAGCATCTGTTGGCAAGTCGGCAAGTCTCGCGAGTTCAAGTCCTGGGTGTTCAATACAGTAAGCCCTCTCCTATGACCTAGCACGACATACCGTAGTGACTAGAATCGCTTGGAGCTCCATCGACGATCCTGTGCAGAAGTTAGACAAGGGCGGCATTACTATGGCCACTGATGCACTTGTACTGGAATGTCATCCCAAAGTTGGATGCAGATTGGCGTGTTTTCTGGAGGCAGCTATCTGAATCGGGGAATGAATTCGTCATTGTTGACTTCTCTTACGTGAACAGAGAGATGCAAACTGCCAGAAAGGTGTTCAACTATTAGACCTTGAAACATCATAACACATACTTTATAACTGAGGGCTGACGTGACAGCGTTGTAGTAAGTTCTTTGAAGTGTCTAGAAGTGGGCGCTGTGTACTAGTGAACCAAGGGATCTCTTGAATCACTTACGTCGCGAAGAACACAAAAGGCTCCGAACAATTAACGGTTAGGAAGGTGAAGGCATAAGGTCAAGTATCAATCACACCTCAAGAAAAATTAATCTCTCTGCAATTGTATGTGCAATCCCAATACCTTCCGATGGGGAGGTACCACGACCTAGCTCGTCAATGAGCACCAAAGAATTCGGGGTAGCCAAACCTATACAACAGGTAAGCACTTGGCCAGAAGATTTAGAACAACTTTACCCAGAATCATAGCACACGATGCCATTTCACTGGCGAATGTACTCAGACATTTTTCCAGATCATCATCATTTGAGAGTCGACTCAAGAGGAAATCGTGGATCCTAGAAAGGGTGAAAACACGTAAACTCTAGGTCATGCAAGCAAAAAAAATGCCAAGAAGGGGAGTTTCTTGCCTAAAGCTAGCATACTCGGCAGGGACGAAGGACCCACACATTGCCATGACGACGAGTATGCCAATTTGTTTTAAGTATGTACTCTTCCCTATTACAATCGTCAGCACTACATATGCCCTACACACCCTCACTCACCTGACATACTGCAATACCCGAGTTTAAATAGTGAAAATAGAGCACGGCAGCACTCACTTTGGTCCCTGTATAATTTGGAACGACGACGAACCATCGCAGTACACATCATTCGGAACAAGCGTCCCTGCCGATTGTAGCATCTCCAGAACTGGATGTCGACCTGACTTGATTGCCATGGTTCCTGTGAATTCAGGCCGGACTGGACATCGTGATAGTGTGGAGGTAGCTAGTACACGATGTCAAACGAACCATAACTATGCACTGCAGACGTCCTGGATGTTCAATGTAGATACATGCCAATAAGGAGAAATTCACTAATAGATGAGTGGGCGAAAGACCACAGCATATCCACAAGCGCTACCTAGAGTTATCATTCGTCTTCAGAAGCAAGGCCGTGTGCAAATGACTGAAGGAAACTTCACTGCTTCTGAAGCCTTGTATAGGGCACCCACATCTGCCAGGATTTGCTCAACAAGATCTTGGATAATCCTAAGAACCTGTCAGCAATCATATTCTGTCCCGAAATGCCAAACTCTCACTTATCGCTCAAGATCAGTGTCTCATCCAGTGCATCTTTCATCCTTGCATTCATCTTCTTCTGTAAGACAAAGCTGTGTCAGCACAACATGCAAATATACAGGGACGACAAGAAAAAGCCTCGGATATTCGTACTCACCAATTCCATACTGGAAAAGAACCACTTCCCTTTCTTCATCGAGACATTGATAAATCCATTCGGAAGCTCCCCGTCGAGATCGTTCTTCTTCAACGAAAACACGAAACCGCCGTCTTGGTATACAACAGCCAAGGGGAGCTCATGGGTCTCGGATAAGGTGTGGTTCAACTGGAAGATGTCATTGACGTTCTCTTTGTACGTCTCGCGCGCAACATCAAGCAAACGGTTGCAGTTTGCCTTTGAGGTAAGTGTTCGCTATGTATTTCTGAATCGATGGGGAAGATCATACTCTGACTGCATAGACTCGCGCATTGATGGCACCAATCCCTCCCTATGTTCGGAGCAGTCAAATTCCGAGCATTAGAAGCTCGAGCAGCAGAACGACCTTGGCTGGTGCACCGTCCTCATTCAAATTAGCATCCACCAGACTCTCGATTTTCGACAGACGCTCGTCCGATATCATCTTAGCGCAAGTAATTTGGGTAGAATGAATAGAACGAGGAGAAAGATCGTACATCACGAATTATTAGCAAAAGCTGAGATCGGCACCCTTCAAGGGCTTTCTGAAGCAAGGGAAGATTCTTGACGACACTTCGCAAATTGAGCATCTGGAGCACACGAGCCGACGCCGGTTTTACTGAGGTCATTACTCGTGCTTCTTCTGATGCAAGCTGTGACAATGTTTCTATGAACAGCAGGCGAGCATGATAAACACGCTCACCGAAGCGATGAGTTTATCGAAATCCAGCTTGTTTAGAGTAGCCAGTGCGGCCCGGACCTCCGCATACAGATCTTCTGACTGAACAAATTCTGCACGAGCACATACGGTATTACAAATGCTGAAAAAGTAAATGTAGAATGTCGCTATACCTTCCACCACGTCGAGCCGAGCATCGATCGAAGGTTGGACTATAATTCCAGAGCACGCCAAAATCCAGACAGGAGGTACAGACATGGAAATGAAATGAAACTCACCTGTAATAGGGGAGAGGATATTAACCCGTAGGAGACGGGCCGCCATCGCTGTATATGTATGGTTCAGTACTCTGGGCTAAATCATTTAACATTGTATATATGAAGCGACCACCAGTTTCAACACACCCGAACAGAGAATGCACTGATTTCTTGTAAGCCATATTTCCAACGAGTTCGAGGTTGCGGGCAGTGTCGGGGTCAATCAGCATCGTTCCTTCAACAGGCACATAGCGGATACGAAGAGACCCAGCAGCAAATCGCGTGTTGAGCTTAGATTCTGTGTGTTTGAACAAAGCGCAGGTTGCAGCGAGCGCGTAATATCTATGGTTCACAATAAACAGGTGAGTCTGGGGATGAGGTATATGCGCACTTATTTGAGACAGCAAGTATAGTTCCAGCACGTTCATCATCCTCGACACATAATTGGAGGATAAAGTCCAGTCCTAAGATGTATATTTAGCAGGGTGATATCGAACTTACCGTTCGCCTTATACTAGCCTGCGGTATCGTTCCAATACCGCCTTCCTATCGGCTCTAATTGCACACCGGGGAATTCTTCACGAACGTATTCTACCAACAAAGAAGTCGAGGCTCTCTTATTCGAGTTAGTGTCTGACGCTGCAAGAGATGTGTTGGGCACTAGCACCACATTTGGGCTGTGCAAATGCATCTGGTGGAGGGTTTTTACGTAGGTCTGACAGTCGGCGAGCTTCGATATGGTTAAGAAGAGCATACAGGACTGGGATGTCTTAGTCGAACCTGGACAAGCATAACCTTGCCGGTGTCTCTATCCAGGGCCGCCATTCCAATTTCCCGAGCGACACCCCTGCCTTCTAAGAGCGCGATCACGAAACTGCCCTCGTGTCTCGTCGACGCCGAGGTCATAGGTCGCACTGTCTCCAGCTTTGACTGTCCTGTCAATGGACGACTGTTGGCCGTGGGCGTCGTGGTTAACCGAGAAGGAGGATTTTTATGCATTTACCGTGACACTGGGCTTACTGAGTACGGCGCCAGTGGAATGTATCTGATTATAATACACGCAAACAACTATAATCAACGCGATCACATGTCTTGTCTCTTCCTCTACGAACTTCCAGCGAACTTCGACCACTCGAATAAGCTCACCAACAGCTAGTTAGATGGATTCTGCGCGATTTCTGTCGCAAATCAGGAGAGAAGGCTGGATAAACCCATCCAGCTTGGAGAATGCCTGTAATATTAAGGGCACGCCTGGAATAGCACTTGAAGGCAACACAGCCATAAAACCTTTGTTTCCATTAGGCTGGGAGAGTATGGCATTGTCCACGCACCGTGACATCATGCTTAACGACTGTGTTCTACACTTTGACACCATTATTTTTCCGCAAAACAAGACTAATGGTTCGTCGGTCCTCAAGGTCATCAATGGAAACACAGGTGAGTCAGCGATGTATCCGAATTCGGCCTCGACATTAGCCGCTACCAACGGGAGGGCAGAGGGATCGGTGAACAATGATGTCCCACACCGACACCACTGGTCCGAATCCTAGTCGCTTGAGGTGGTCGTTTGGAGTCTAGGTCACCAACCCAGACTCAGGGTGCCGCGCCGCTTGCAATCACAACTTCTTCCTAGAAGCCAAATTTAACACTAACATTGACATAAGTTGAATTTCAGACATTCCATTGAGGAGCACTTCGGACGAGTACTAAAACAATATTGAAGGTCTCGAAAACTGAAGTGTTGAGTCTTTCATAGGCACAGAGGCCGTTATCAAGAGACATCGTTACCACGTGTATAATAACAGAACCCTAAGGAATAACAACTTAGCGAACATGAACGCAAAATATGCTACACAAAAGGGTTGGTAATTGTACCCTCTGAAGTACAGGCCACACTGCCCTCGTCAGTCTCGTCCAAGAGTTGCAATTCACCGCACATCCACACAACGATGCGCTTTATTGCCTCCGTGACTTCCTGGGTGCTGAGCGGCTGACCGACGGGTGGGCAGTGAAGGAACAAAACCTGAGTATCTCTGCGTTTTTCATATGGTTTCGCGGTGCGCTTAGCCTCTGCTAGCGAACAATAATATATGAAGTCGCAAAGATAATGACCAGCATCCATCGATGTGTATATCTGCTGCTCACAAAGGTCAGATGGATTGCAAGTTCTGAAAATGCGATGGACGGACGTACTTCAATACCTGAGTGTTTCAAGTCTTGTACTAGCCTTGTTACATCGATGTCGGTTGGTACCTCGTCAGGAAAATTCTCATATGTTGGGCCAAAACCTCTGGTTGGTCTCGCAACAGTGTCGCCGCCGCTTTCGACCATATCAATACCAAGACGGTCTCGTTCCGAGCTCTCAGCAGGGAGTGGATCGTCTGGTCTTCGACTAAAATCCTTTGGCGAAGTCCGGACAATGGGAGCAAGTTTCCCATTCGCGTCCTTCATATGATAGCCTAACTTATGACCGAGTTTCTCCATCCTCAGAGGACCACGACCAGCAACTCCAATGTGGAATATAAAATCGTAGCCCATATCTGGAGGAGATGGGAAGGATGAATCAACATTGTGCAGCACTGGTGGTCGTGCATGTAAGCCGGGGACGATATCAAGGACAGCTTCGTAAGAGACGGGAATCTGTAAGACAGATATATGGATTGGACGGATCGGGCTCGGATCATCCAATAAAACGGATTGGCCGTCGACAACTGCAGATTTCGTTTGAGGAGCGAAGGAGATGACGGTATTGTGCAAAGGTTGGACTGCTAACCAAGATGGATTTGCTTTATAATTAGAGAAGGGCTGAACTTGCAACGAGTTGAGTATTCGTGATCAATTGTGATCGGATCGATACACTTACTCCGAAACCGGTCAGTAGAACACGAAATGCATAGTCTTGACGAGGAGAGTCGGTGTCGCCTGCTGCCATCGTCGATAGAGTGGAGAGCAGGCTAAAGCCTAACGGTACTACCGCCGAACTTGACTTGGAGGTACTGCACCCTCCACGTGACATCTGTCTGTTCCGCAGTATGGTCGTCAATTGTCAGCACGTTCAAATTACATAAGCAAATAGTTGTCGCTTGCCACCCTTCATTACTGCCACCACATTGCACTTTTGACACATTTAAGTCCAGAGGAACATAGGATAGATCCCAATGGTCAACTCTCCACAGAATTATTCTGAGAATTCTGCTTCCCCATTGAGGGAAATTAGATTTTGTTCTTTGACTCTAAATGGTATTTATCATTATTCTAAACATATTTATCAAGTTTGAAGGTCCAGTCTTGTGTCTTCTGCATCTGCTTCTGGGCTGCAGGGTACTCAGCTATAGTCATCATCATATACAGGTGTAGGATTGTGCAAACTTTGTTATGAGTCCTCAAGTTTACTTGAGACTCATTCTTTAGTATCATTCCATAACTGTAAGGGGAATGTTCAATGAATGTCTATAAACCCCTACAAACATCTATGAACTCCCATGAACTCCTTCGAAGTTTCCTTGAACTTCTTCGAGACATCAATCTGCTTCGAAACCTTAAGCCTTGATCAAAACCTCAAAGTTTGATCACGACCTCAAAGTTTGATTGTGACCTTGAAGTTTGATTGCAACCTTGAACTTTGACCTTGAACTTCTTCAAACTCTTTGAAACTTCTTTGCATGTCCTCGAAATGACCTTGACCTTGATCTTGAACAACTTTGAACCTTACCCAAACACCTCGAACTGCTTTGAACTTCATTCAATCTCCTTGATCTTCCTCAAACACCACTCAAACATCCTCAATACACCTTGAATGTGTTCACAGATCACTTGCACAGTCCTCAACTGCCTATTTCCAATTATGGCCTGATGCAGACTGCAGCAGTGATTGATTGTGACCTCCCTGAATGCTGTCTGGGCTCACTTCTGGGTTTGTAAGGGCAAGACCCTGCAGGAACTAGAGACTACTCATTCAGGGAATGTAAAAGGTTAAGGCATAGCCAGGTTTTGCTAGAAGCAGGGTAAATCTTTATAATAATGAACTGAGAGACTCCTTCTCTCAGTTCAGCCAATATTACCAACAATATAACAACTGTCAATACCAGTACTGCAATGGGTCTTGGGTATCATGAAAGTCTAATATAATGTAATGAGTGAAAGGATGAGTCCAGAGATATGAAATAGAAGGTTATAAGAATAGGAGGGGGACAGGTATTTTACCTATGGGTTGTCCCCTGACATCACCCCCATGTCAAGGTGCAGCATCCTCAATGCACAAGGCCAAGCCCTGGAGGAGGTTCAAAAGAAAATGATCAATAAGATAAAAAGAATGAGAAGTCATGAAGAAAAGAAGGAAGATATGAACCAAATAAAATCTCTCCACAACAACACAAGGAATGCCACTACCATGTCCCAAGTGGACTGCTTCACCCAATTCTGACCAATAGCAATGCATATCAACCTCCTGCCTGTCTTCCAGTCTGAGCACTGATATACCACCCACTCTGATGTTGAAAATGGATGCAGCTCCCAAATATCAACAGTACCATACTCTTGAATGGTGACACACATGCCACTACACAAAAGTGGTGTAGGATGAGTTGTGATGTGCCAAGTATCATGGGGAATGTGACAATGAGGGCAGCCAAATCTAAACTGATGAGCAATGATATAGGTGGGATGATGTGCTGCTGGTGGATATGGTTCAGGGTACAGTCAAACGTTGCCAATATCAAATGACATCACTGTGAATAGATCGAGGATGGGAATGATGGGTGTAGTGGATGACAGTTGCAACTGGTTCATGTCATGCTCTGATCTTCTGACATCACAAAACCTGTTGGATGACCATGGTAATACTGATAGGAAGGATCACAAGGATTAGTAAACTGAAATAGTAATCAGGTACTACAAGTCCAACTCAGGAAAAATAGGAGAGAACACTGTGGAATATTCTAGGCTTTGGGCAACCCACGTAATCCCTGAGTTATCTTACTCATCTATTAGTAATAGATAGTCATTGTAGACTCTACTAGATTATTGTAGAAACATTTGTACTTAGTATATAAGCTTGCACATTAGGTCGAGCTATTCAGTTTGAATATTGATTAGTTACTGTAAGCACTACTTGGAATCTTCATCCTCACTTGCTGTCTAGTATGGAAACCCAGCGCATTCACATTCACATCCAGTAAATCAGAGACAACCCTAATCAAGAGGAAAGGTGCAATTTCTTATAAGTTGAAGCCAAGTCTCGTTTGTCCCCCTTCAGAAAACCCATGCGTTTCCCGATTCCTCCCTTGCAATAAGCATGACCTTACATAACAGTATATTCAAACTACATTTCCCTTGATTACTTCATTTCGACAAACCTCTATGGCCACCCAAACCAGAACCACTCAAAATTCCCAATGTGCTGGGCTAACCGCCCAACCATGATCTTCTTTGACCCCTGCAAGACGTGGTACCACTTCGGTACCTCCACACATGTAATATCAGCATTTTGACCCATAGGCTCTGGTGCAGAATCTATCAGCAGTTGAAACACACCAAGACAGTGCAACAACCATGCAGCACCTGAGGTACCAGAAGACATTGACAGAACTGACAATGCTTCCAAAGCCTCACCATTAGATTATGTCAAAGGGCCCCAAGATTTCCCTGATGACCCTCCTGACCCAGAGAATGGTGATGGAGGTGACAACGGAGATCCTGATGACCCTGGCAACGACGAACCAGACAATGACCAACAAACTCCCAATGAGAACAAAAGGTTTCTTCAGGTCATGTCTGACCTCACAGTTGGCATTCAGACACTCCACCAGCCGCAATCTGCCCCCAGGCCTGATAAAGTCAAGGTTTGAGAACCTGACACTTTTGATGGTTCTGACCCATGCAAATTGCGCAACTTCCTCATTTCGTGTAACCTCCATTTCTGTGATCGACCCCATGTGTTCTCCTCAGACAAGAAAAGAATTCTCTTCATGCTCTCCTACCTCAAGGGAGTGGCAATCAATTGGTTCAAACCTGGATTAATGGACCCGACTGATAGTGCACATTGGATGTGGGACTTCCCTGCATTCATCAACAAACTTGAAGCCAACTTTGGCCCCCATGACCCTGTAGGCGATGCCCAGAAAGCCCTCACTGAACTATCAATGAAGGAACACTTGTGCATCATCAAGTACAACATCAAATTTTGGAAACTCGCCTCCAAACTCAATTGGAATGAATCTGCACTTAGTGCACACTACTTCTGTGGACTTCCGCTATGGCTATGAACAGAAATCCTTTGTGGTAAACCCACCAAACTCACCGATTTACATTTAAAGGCACAAGACGCCAACAAAATCTATTGGATGATAAAGGATGAAGCCAGTCCTGAGTCAAAGCCTTCCAACAAGAAGGACAACAAACCCTCAAGCTCAAACTCGAACAGTGTGAAACCTGCAAATGAAGCCTCAGGAAATGCTTCAAAACCTGAGCCCACCAATAAGCTGAAGAACTTGAAAGAGAAATTCAAGGATTCCTCAAAGGTAGGAAAAAATGGGAAACTTACCACTGAGGAACGGGAACATCAAATGAAAGAAGGCCTTTGCCTCTATTGTGGAGAAAAGGGCCATGTAGTGCAAGACTGTCCCAAGTCCAAGACAGCCAAGGCCCACACTGCCACAGTTGGAGAATCCAAGTCAGATTTTGTGGACTCAAAAAAATAGTCAGCAACCCTCATGATCAAGCTACACGGGCTGAGGGTTGCATTGACCTTGACCACATAGCAAAATTTGTTTGACTTAATGCAGCCACTCTTTCCAATCCAGATTCCCTCTATGTCACCTTGACAATCCCCTCATTTTCACTTCTTGTTTGTACCCTCATAGACTCCAGTTCCTCTCACTGTTTCATAGACAAGACCTTCGCCAACAACCATAATATCCCCATATTCACAGTTCCACCTGTAGTAGTGTTTAAAAGTCCGGTGCATTGGACCGAAAAAAGACCGTGGACTCAACCGGACCGGACTGATGGCAACCGGACTTTCGGTTGCGGTTGCGCTAAGTTCTTCACACGTGCGGTTCATGGTTCATCAACACCGTAACATTTTAATAGACCGTGCTTAGACCGACCACAACCGGTTGTGGACCGG